>JZKD02S1675319.1:432808-448411 GCA_000966675.3 Picea glauca
TCAGAGAACCATCAAGGAAGTGCTAGTCCAGTGGAAAGATACAACTCCAACAGACGCCACTTGGGAACCAACTACCATTCTGCAACAATTTCCTCATCTCAAGCCTTGAGGACAATACTGTTTTTAAGGGGGCGGACATGTTAGGGTCCTAACCTGCACATAGGTAGAACAATATATTCGGATGTAATAAAGGTCAATATTAATAAGGCCTTTCAATAAAATAGAATAAGGCAGATGTAAGAAGACCTAATAGAAGCTTCCGCTTCTAGAAGGTTCTTCCTTTAGATGCTTATTTTTAGTATAAATAGGAGTCGAGGGTATGAGAACCCTAGCTTGGATATTATTGTAATAGAGGTCTGCTCAACTAGAGGTTGCCCCCTCGAAGAGGCCCATGAACATTGCTTTCAGATTCAAAGTGCTATTTCTGTTGTTATTCTTATATCATTTCAGTGTTATTGTGGTGAATGTTCTGGTTATATTGCTGTTATTCTGCCATTACTAGCATTTAATTTCGGTTCTGCATACATTTTATATCTGGTATATTATAGTGGAGGTGATGACACAAGGCTCGATGCGACAGGTGGTAGGTTCTCAAGCTCTGGAGGATAATGGCGATGTACTTCACCCAGGTCGGATTGTCATGCAGGTTAATGGTGACACTAGTGGATTGCGAGTTCGAAAGCTCGCACGATTTGGAAGATAGGCTCACGTCACATCATTATGATGCTTGTCATGCTCATGAAAAGCAATGAAGCCCTGGTACATTTGAAGGTGATGGGTACTATGACTCATGGGTGGATAAATGGCGAGGAAGCTTTCTTTGGTTCTGCTTCCTCAGGTGGTCTGGTTTTGTTTTCGTTAAGGTTGGGTCTGCTTCTTTGGCTTCTCTGTCTTACCTTCTCATGGCTCCCCGTGGACAAAAACCCCATCCCTCCCTTGTTGGTTTGTCGCGAGCTACCATGGCAGTTGCTGTTGCTGTTGATTTTTATCATGATTTTGTACCTGAGGAGGACTAGGCGACTATGCATGCACTGGAAGGAAGACGAGGTCAAGTTGGTCAGGGAATTCAAAGATGACGAGGAAGTTGAACAATAGGTGGGGGGCATAATCTCGGATCTGGGTTGCACCATAACTCACAATTTCAAGTTTTTCAGGAATTTGGAACTCTATTGGCACACCAGAACAATGGTGGCTCTGGGCATGATTCCTAAAGACAAGGAATTTTTCCAGTTGAAGCATAGAATGGAGACTCTCGAGGAGCATAATGCTTATTTTCTGAAGGTGATGACCTGGATTGCTCAACGTCATGGAGTCTCCTTTCAACCTCCGGCTACAAGCCAACAATAGGTAGAGTCCTCTACTGCAGCAGCTGAGCATATGGATGTCGTGGGTCCATCTTTCTCTCAGGTTCCTCATGCAAAGGATTAACATGTTTTACAATTTTTCTAGTATACTTCAGTACCAAGTTTTATGTGTCTAGGTCATAGGCAATTTTATCAGTTTCGTTTCAAACAATTGGCCACTTAGACTCATGGTTTTAAGATAGCTTATGCTTTTTTAGCATGGTTTCCCCCATGGGGTTGACAAGTTTTCTTGCTCTTTCTTGGTTCCATAAGAAATGTTATGGTTTTGTTGGCATTTGAACCAACATAAGCATCTATGTAAATTCTGTTCGTATTAATATAGTTTTCTCTTACAAAAAAAAATTTAGAGAAGATATGAGCAATTTGTGTTGAGACTTGTGCTATTGGAAGGAGCATGTGGTTTAATAGGAAAGTGATTTCTGATTTCAAGTGTTGAATGTATGCGTGTACCATCCTCGTATAATCAAAGCTTAGGGGTGGTGCTTGTTACCACCTAAACTAGCATCTAAGTGGAAATGACCAATCCACGATTGCAACCTTGGGGTAATGAATAGGAGTTGTATCATTTCCAACTCAATACAATCTCCTCTTCACTTTTGACTGGCTCTCAAGAGACCAAAGGGGGATCCCTTAAATATACAATGATTTATTAGGAGAGCCTAAGTAGTTAAATCGTTAATGCGATTAACTAAAAAATGTAAACACTTACTTCAACAATAGAGAATTAAATCCAATAAAAGATATATCACGTGACATACAAACGATTCAACGCTTAGTTAAAGTGATGCTTTATACAAGTTGATTTAATTTTAATGAAAATAAACATATATTGCATAAATCCACTTAGATGCTAAGGCACTTAATAGATCAGAGGTTTAAATTGCAATTGCTTTATACAAGTTGATTTAATTTTAATGAAAATAAACATATATTGCATAAATCCACTTAGATGCCAAGGCACTTAATAAATCAGAGGTTTAAATTGCAATTCTCATTTATAATGTTTAGTGAAGTCAAATTTTCAGATTTGTGCCTTAGTGGTGAAAACCACTTGTTCAAACTCTTTAATGATGCAAATTTAAGCTTGAAGATTAAGATACAAATATATTTTATGATATGCAAGATACAATTCGGATTGTAAAAGATAAGTAACAATCCAAGTAAAAGATGAGTACTTGGATGTATAGACTTAGGTTAAACAAAAAAATGGTGGAGTATAAAACTTGAAATAAACCCAAATTATGTTTTTATGAAATAGATAACTTCAAGTGAATGATAAACTATGAAAATATGCAAGCTTGAAGTGAATCACAATTTGATCTTTAGCATGCAAAACCTTAAAGTAAATTCAAATTATGATTGTGAAGAGACAACTCTAAAGTGTGACTAGACTTGTCCAATTGTCAAATCTGATTTTATTGCCGTGCATCTAGAGAATCTCGGAGAAAGATAGAATAGATCCAAAATAATTTTATAACTTATAATCTCAAAATTAAAAACAATACACCCTATCCTATCCCTCCTCATAAAATCAAGCCTTTCCCCCATTGATATCATTACTATGATTAGATACATAATGTACAAGAACAAGGTAAACAACATGTAGATGACAAGAGGCTCCCCAAAATTGCTTCGAACTCTGGCCAAAACCACCAACGACTCAAGCAGAGATGACATAAAGATGCCAAATCTTGGCTAAATCATTGGGGAATACATGAAGAAGCCATCATGCATAGTATCGATAATATTACAAATATGTGGTGTGATGATATCACTTCTAAATTTAAGGAGAATATGTGGTGTGATAAAGAATTAGTGGATAAAAAGAAATTAAGATACTACAAGGAGGTGGTCAACCCTAATTTAGAAGATCAAAATTATCTCTTAGTTTTGACAAGTGCAAAGAAGAAAATCAACATTGCTAAAATAATAACAAACTCCGATGAGCTACATAGTGAAACTGAGCGTTTGACAACTCTTAAAACACAGTGGTGAAAGAATCTGTCATCTTTGTGACACTAAGTGGGTAGAAGATGGAAAACAATTCCTCTTATATTGCCCTAATTAGATCCCAATTTAAAAATATTTGCCACAATACAAACATCCTTAACATCCTAAGTCATCAAAACTATGGTGATCTTGGAATGCTTCTCTCATTGCTTTTTGAGCATAAAAATACAATTTTAAAAGAATTGAAGTAATCTCTTACCTTCTTAAGGTCCGATAGACCAATTGGTTTTAGTGGACGTTAATCATCATCATCATCAATTATGTGTAAAAATAACCCAAGAAAAGGATATGTACTTAAAATAAACAACTCAGGTTTAGATCCCAATTAGGAATTGAAAGATAGACCATAAAATACTTCCAAGTGTGATTAAAACAAGTCTAATCATGTATTATCTATGTAAATGAAATTAGCATTGAATAGATTGCAAATCCAACTTATGCTTATGAGATATCAACTTTGGATTTCCTTTAGTCCACAAGATTAATATTTAAGTAAAAGATAAACAATTTGAAACACAACTTAAAGTAAGATTACAATTAGAGCTTTAAATATAACATTGAAATTAACTCTAGATTGTAATGATGAATCAAGTCTAACAAAACTTTAATCAGGTTTTCAATATAAGCACTTTAAAATAAATCCTAATTGAAATAAACAAGTCTAGAATGTAAATATACTTGAGTTAAAAGAAACTATAGTAGAAATGAAATATAATCTAACGATATTCAATAAACTAGCTTTAGATTTCAAGTAAACCAAATAAAAGAAAGATTAATTTTGGATTTTATAATATTTGGTGGTTGGTGGGAGAGACTAAGGCTAAATTCTAGAGCAAATGGGGTCAAGAAGAAGGCTTCTTTTAAATGATTTGTTTTCTTAACAATTAGAAAAAATAGGCAATCCTATGGAAGACTCAATAACCTCCTCTCTAATCTAGATGAAAATAAAAACCAAGACCCCACAACAAAGGGGTTCAAGATGGATCCACCTTCAAGTAACAAAATCAACTTTAATCTAGCAATTGTAACTAATAATTTACTAGAATTCCTAGAGGATATATAAAGCAAGGCCCTAGTTAACAACTAGTAAATTAACAAAGAGAAAAAAGGAGTTACCTCACATGCAATGCCCCTTTAAAGTGGTAGAATTTACCCTTCAAATGGATCAATTTGTTAATTTGGCCTATGTAGGAGACTTGACATCCACATTCAATCTTGAAAGCACCAAACAATAGCCAAGAGAGAAGACATTAGACCAACACCAATTTTCCTTAATAGATATTCATCAAAGTTTTTTCAAATATTCCAATCAACAATAAAGAAAACTACGAGGGGGAGCCTTTTATATAGAGAGGATGCTTGACAACCCTCTTATTACAATAATATTTTTCTCCTTAGATCTAGCTCGGGAGATCATAAAAAAGTCCTATTCTTCAAATAACTAAGGACAAGGTCAAAAATATATAAACTAATGAAGTAGTTATGCCACATGTACAAACATCTCCAAAGATGAGTCATCTCACCAAAATTAGCAAGGAGTATCAAAGGCGGCGAATGTTCCTCCTCAAAGCATGGTAACCACCTCAATCAACTTCTCAAGGAAATATTTATCCATCAAATGAGAAAACGACTAGGAGAGAAGGTCCTCTAGGTGACATGTGTGGCATGTGGGGCCCTCGAAAGTGGATGGCTCTTCCAAAATTAGCATCGATCGATCATATGTGTTCTCCAAAGTGTAACAACCTCACCAACCATGCTAACCACCTCCCTCAGGTTAAGTAAGGTCCAAAACCACTCACACGTGCCAATGACAAGTTCAAACAATCTAAGAATATACTCTCCAAGGTGGATGACTGATCTAGAGATGTGACACATGCCTCCAAATATGTAAGATAAGGTGGAGAAATCCATGAAGGATGATGTGGCATCATGTGACAAGCTCTCATGCATGGAAAACCATCCAAAAAGGCTCAATGCGTTACAAAGAGGGCCCCTCCAAGATCTAAGTGCATAAAAATATGTAGAGGCCCCTCATGAGGTGGTTTTACATGATCTCTAGTGCCAAATACATGTCATAAGACCCAAAAGCGCCAAGTAGACAATTACCTAGGCCAAAGTGTGACAAATACATAAATAGGTCCATGCTTAGGCTAAAGGGGAAGTATGCCTCTAGGTATGATAACCTTTACAATATATTAACACAACTTTTACATGATGGTAAAGGAAAAAATCTAGGGGTTCCTGAAGTCATCTGTCCTAATAGATCCACTGCAAGATCCCTGTGCACCCACCTCGGCCGTAAATGACCTCTAAGAGATGGTTAGTATGATCCATAAGGGTAGGACTAGCCTTGAAATGAGGATTAAGAGGAATGGCCATAACAAACCATCTAGATGGGAAACACACTTTACATAGATCACTAAGTATGGTAAATCAAATCGTAAATCCAATGTAACCATTTGATGAGTTCATCAAAACCATGAAGTTTCCCCTTGTGTTTGGTCACAAACCAAAACGAGGAAACATTAAGCACCAAGTAAACATACATTGGAAACTCAATCACTTCTTGGCCAAAAACTGAATTAGGATTATTATCACAAGAAGGAGAAAAATATGCTGAGGTTGATATGTATTTCTACAAGCTTCTTCTATCCAAAGGTAAATGAGGTTGATGTAGTTATCTTCCTTGATATGAGTGTAGGGCAGCCCATCGATATTATTCATCAAACCATCAAGTAAGAGGGGTATTTGAGGGCAGCTCCAATAGAAATCTACAAGAAGATTGCTACCCCTCATTTTTTTATAATACGTATATATGGAGCATGATAATACTTATCAGGTCTGAAAAAATACGTAAATCCATAACTTTGGGCTCACTGCCCTTGCATATGAGGCTGAAAATCCCTACAATATACCCAAGATTGAACATGCGGTTGTCTACAAAGTATTGCAGCTTTAAAAACACTATTACTGGATGGATTTTTATGCATAAGAAGGGGAAGAATTGGGGACATCCATCGTTGAAAAATTTCTTATGATCTTTGGTCATGAAAACCCCCTTTGTGCATTTCCAAATTAGCCTTATTAGTGAGATGACATGGCTGTTCATGTATCATGAATCAAGTTTCATATATCTTTATTATGTTGGGTTGTCCAAAAGACCAAAAATCTGCAATTTTGACCTTAGAACCATCATCATATGTGGCATAAATCCTATGAAAATAAAAACAAATTCTATCCCATTTTTGCCTTTCAATAAGGAAAAGAGGATCAATATTTTCACTCTGGTTGTCATGCTTTTCATCAAATGAAAGTTTCTCTATAAGATTTTTATTTTCCAAATTCTGAAAAGATGTCTCACAAGACTCGAAAATTTTGGAAAGGAGTGTAATTCATCAAACCATTGCTTTCATGTGGGGGAGGCATGGATGCTTGGGTGCTCTTACCATCAAGGAATTTATGTATGCCACCCTCATACATTTGAATTTCAATTGTATTATGAAGTGGCTCTTGATCTTTAAGGGAAACATGGAAAGATTCTTCACCAATGTTTTCTCCTTTCTTCTTGTGGAGGTGCAACAAGATTTTCAAAAGCCTCATTTTCCTTGTCTTCTTCGAAATCTGAAATGTTATCCAAAAATGACTCATATGAGGGAGGAGAGGGATGAACATCCTCATGTAACTCATCTTCAATCTTTGATGGAAGATGCTCATCATATTTTGCTTTGATATAATTACACAAGAAAAAATATGCCTCTTTTCCTCTTTCTATCTCCATAAAAAGATTGCTTGGGATTATCATTATATTTCATTATCAAATCCTCTACCTTTTCCTCTATTCTATCTCGGATATCAAGAAGAACACATGCATCTTCAACTTTTTCATAACCATAAATTCAATGCTTCTGAAACTCTTTCATCAAATGTGGAAATGATTTTATATCCTTAGGGATGAAACTAGAATACCAATCCCATGTGCTTTTTCCTTGTATTGAATATGATAACATTTTCATTAAGATATCTCCATAAATAGTGTTAGTCTATACTGCATAATCCATAAAATATTCAAGGTGCTTTGGAGCCTCTTATCGCACAATCTATACTTGCCCAAAGCCTAAAGGCAAGTAGGCCTAGATTGATGTAACATAGAGGTAGTCCTATTGTTATTGGACAAATCGGTAGGTGCAGACACTAACTGATCTCCCTAGATCCACGTAGATCTAGAACAAAACACACCAGAACATGACGCTTTCCTTAAGTTTTAAATATTGAATTTACTAACCAAAGAGGGACGAGTGACATATCGTTTAAATGTCGCTTCCTCTCTCCATCACCAGCCTAGCTCCGTTCCAACGCTCATACAATGATGATCCTGCAAAAGAACGCAACCAACCAAAGTGATAGCAATAGCATAAACTCAATATAAACTTATGTATGTGATTAAGGAATCATACAATAAAACACAACAAGCTTTATAGGAAAGAATCGTATTACTGTATCATATTAAATGTGAAAGAGAGATTACAACCATGGCCTTGATGTCGTAAGGTCCCTTCCAACTGTCCTTCGTTCCCCACACACTTCTTGCTCCAAGGATTTTGAGACCATGGATCTGATAACTACTCACAATCTATCTTGACAAAGGAAATCTCAAAGCCACTCTAACCAAGCCAAAGCTAACTTTCTCCATGAGAGCTCCTCTCCTTTTATAAGTTGAAGAGGATAAGGTGATGAGGTTAGAATGATCCCACTAAATCATGAAAGCGAGTAAGATCCAAACCATTCAGATGCCACCTCACCATGGAAGTTTCTCCTTCTAGAAGATTCGAGAAAACTCTCGTTTTTCCCACGTGCAAGCATTCTCGCACCCTGCTTATAGTGCAACCTTCGAACTGTTCGCACCCTAGCTATGATGCAGCCTGCGAGAATCAGGCATTCTCGTACCCTGCTTATATAGCAACCTGCGAACTTCCTTTTTTACAGGGTTTTTACAAGGGAAAATGCAACTTCTTTTCTCAGGAAAAGTTCTTCTCCCTTCTCTCTTCAGGAACTCAGGCCACTGACCCCTCTGAAGGAAATAGATAGGTTTACATCATTAACGGTCATAGGGATGACGAAAATAATGTGTAACACCTATCACTGTCACTCCAATATGATACCTCTTTCTATTTAGAAGGAGAAGAAACTCACTCCAAGGGAGACGTCCCAAGACCTAGTTGGTTGATGAAGGGAGATAAGACAAAGGTAAAACCCACCCCTCTCTCTAGGTCACTCCAAAGGAAGAAGTCACTTGGTATTGCTTGGGGTTAAGGAGAAATTCAAGATGAATGATGTCTGCCCTTTACCAATGAAACACCAAACGTTAGCAACAATCAATGATATCGACGTTTCAATTTAGTGACTTCAATAATAGAGATATGTGCTACTAAAGACAAGCAAAGATAAAATTATAGCAACAACAATGTATCCATATATTGCAAGTTATGATGACAAGAATGATATAAAGACTTTGCATTTTGATAGTATTTTGTCACTCACAATTTCAATATTAAAGGCAAGTCAATAAATGACTTAAGTGGTTGTCCAAACACTTATAACAACATTAATTGATGATGATGACATCAATAGAAACCACTTAAGAAAAGTACTATAATAAAGCAATAAGACAACTACTTCAACATCTAATGATTATAGTTTGCTTAGTACAAATGTTTAGTGGTTTTATGGATAGTTTGAGGGGTGTTAAGGGGTTGAAATGATGGCTGTAACAATAGTTACAACAGATCCAGACCAATGATCCATCCTTGCTCTTATTTCATTGAGCTCTAGATCCATCTCTAGATTGCATTTCCACTTGCGGCCTTCTATGCGACCACACTCATGGCTTTCAATAGCCATTTCCACCTTCCACCTGCCCTCCTGGAAAGCCTATGGATTACTCTACACTTGCGAGCATCTCCATCTTCTCTTACAACTCACCTAGCTGTTTATATTTTTGCTGCTGTGCTCATGCAACAACCTCCTCACAGAGCATCAATACCCTGCTTCCTTCACCTGCTGACTACAGGCAAATTCCTGTTTGTGATACCATCCGATGTTATCAGGTCATCTCTTTTCACCGTCTCCCTGGTCTTCTATCTGCAAACAAAATAACGAACTCCCTCTCTTTCTCTTGCGCCTGAAATCTACAGACGAAAATTCAAGCTCTGATACCACATGATGGTATCAAACTATCTCCTTTACCTCCTTCGCCTAAAATATACAGACGAAAAATCAGCTCTGATACCACCTTATGGTATCAGACTATCTCCTTTACCTCCTTCGCTTGAAATATACAGACGAAAAGTCAGCTCTGATACCACCTGATGTAGCCCCCCTACCCTCTTGGGGTTCTGCCGACCTCCTGGTCTAGGATCTTTTTGTTTTTCGTGTCTGATCGACTCTTTAGGCTCCAGATTGAACCCAAATCGATTATGCACAGGTCCCTTTTTCTCCTGTGTGCAAGTCCTGACAGACCCGCGGGCTAATTTCCACGCGCTCCCAAAATACTAGTTTCAGGCATAAGCCCCTTTGGCGTTAGCCCCTCCTTCATACAAATCTGGGTTGTCTTTGTGATAATGTGTGATTGCGGGCGCGGGCAAAAGTGGTTTCAAACCAACCCGCTTTTCACCCCACAATCCTTCTCATGCTGCCACATATCCATTTACGAATACCGTGGTTCCAATTGCGGCCGACTCGGGAATAATTATCCTCCACACAAGTTCTGACCCCACAATCTTTCCTGTTCGTCGATCTCCGATCCCTCGACGCTTCCTCACAATCAATGGCTGCTATTGAATCCCCTTTCTTCACATGTGTCCTCGGGCTATGACCTTTAAAGTCCACGCAATTCCTGTCCCCGATATGCTACGGGATCGTCAATCTCACGATCTTGACGATCTTGTCTGAACCGACGGCTCAGATCTGTGCCTTTCAAATCTACAGACCATATCTTCCCCTTCTCAATCAATAGTCAAGATCACTTCATGATTCCGGACTTCGGGCATTTGAAATCTCAAACCTCGCTACTTTCTGTACTCCAATCTTTCAGAGTTAACGATCTGTTACCAGTTGTCTCCCTGAAACTACGGTCAGGATCTCCTTCGCGAGTTCGACCTTTGGGACTTTCAGTTCTCAAATACTCGCCACTGCTGACTGGTTATCTTTTAGAGTGGAAGATCTGCTGCCACGTGTCCACCTTCACATCGACGACTCTCGTCGTTTCGGATTTTCAGGCTTCGAAAATCTCAAATGTCAAACCTCGCCTTCCTCCAATGACTTCTATCCGGAGGCTATAATCCATTGACGCGTGTCCTCTTCGGATCAACGACTAAGGTTTACTTTGGGAATTTACCCGTAGTACATGGATTTTCTCCACGTCTCCCCTAGATCTGATGGCTATAAATTTCTCCAGAACTTTACCCGGAGTGCTCAGATCTTCGCCACGTCTCCTCTCTTGGTCCGACGAATCAGATTCACTTCGGATGATCTCACGACTTGGATCTTCTTCGACTCTTCAGGCTTCGCGAATCTCAAATCTCAACTTAGAGGTTCAATACAATTTTCCCAGAGCTCGCGATCTATTAACAAGTGTCCCCTCGCAGATCGACAACTCTTGGCTCTTCAACTATTCGCGCTTCAGGAGTTTCAAGTCTCAAACTTGCCTCCTCCTGAACTCATGATATGTGACGGTCCAGATTCTCTTGGCCGATCCGACACCCGATATTTTCTTCGGACGATCTAATGGCTTAGATCTCCTTCGACTGATCGAATGGTTGAGATTATACTTCGGCTCCCCGACTCTTCGGCCTTCGACAATTTCAATCCTCAAGCTTTGGCTAGTCTCCCTGTATACACAAGGGTTAAAACCCGTGCACTTCACCTTGATCAGACGACTGTCAACCCTCTATGCTCAGATCCAACGCTGGAGATTTGTTCTTCTTCTCTGCGTCTCCTCTGTTCACTGGACATTGATCTAACAGTCCAGGTTCCTCCTTACACCCAAATCTGATGGCTGTTGTCGCTCCTCCTCCTGAGCTTTCAAATTCTTCTGTCTTTTGAAGATTTAGTCCACATTCAAAGGTTTCAACCTTTGAACTTTCTCCTATGTTCCTAACTATATTGGGTCTCGCTTACGCTTCTGAGAGCAATATCTCTTTTGAGCTTTAGGACTTAGAATAAGTCCGTCACTCACGCATTCCTTGCATTATCCCTTCTGAGCTTAATCTCCTTGAAGATTCTGACCCCCACGCTCTCTTTGCGCTTATGGGATTTCGTTAAACTCAGATCCGAAGGATTTATTGACAATAAATTCTTCTCACCCTCCTGGCATTATCCTGGCTCGATGCACACTTTGCAGAGATTCTCCTTACAGAGTGTTCAGTAACTTTGTTTCTCCCCGAACTCAACACTAAGTTCCTTCTGTGCACTCTTGCACTCGCTCGATATCCTCTTGGCAGAGCTCTACAGATTTCTCAGTGACTCTGCCTCTCTGTTCTTCTTCTGCATAGTCTCCCCTCTAAGGTATTCAATAGCCTTGAGGTTCCTCTTGAGTTTGTGATCGCTCCTCCTAGCACGTTCTTTTCTGATTCTGTAGAATTCATATGCGCACTCCTTGCGTTGGCTACAAAACCTCAAATGTTCTGTTGTGCACTCCTTGCACAACCTAAAGAATCCATAACGATAATATAAAACTCAATGAATATAAAAGAAATCTAATTCCTACTGCAAATGAAACTTATCACACATCTACAACATTCATTCATGAAAATACACAAACACACGATATGCAGGAAAAACTGCTTTTCTATTATCTCTGTGTGTCTATACAGATGTTTACAAAAACTGGACTACAACAGAGTCCCAGTTCTCTCAAGCTCTCCTATCCTAACTCTATCTCGATTTTTGCTTATGCTATTAGACCTCTCTCGAGTTCTGCTTCTCCTATTCAACCTCTATGAATCCTCCTAAACCTCTCTCTCTTTGAAATCTGATACAAAATCTCTTTACAAAAGAGGGGCTCTATGAGCTTTTCCTCTCTCACCTAACCTCATCTATTACATTGAAGTTTCATAAATGGCCATCTCGTCTGAATTGAACCTAGAGCCATCAACCTGTCAGCCATTAAAGATGACCTTGTCTTCTTCCTGTTCAGAGATATGGCTTGGTTTTCACTCAAGCTTACAACATGAATCCGTATAGGATTGTATTTCAAATTCAAAAATGGGAGGGTCAATGCCTCTCCTTCTCTGAAATGCGCGATGATGTGATGGAATGCTGGCGCATTGCTGAGGTGGAGCGATGCTCCTGTATCAACTTGAGAGCCATGTACTCTTAGCAAGTGCGCCCAACAGGAGCATAATATACGCTGAAGGCTCTTGCCTTTCCTCAAAAATTTTACCATAAAAATAATCAAATCGTTTTATTTCCAGTTTAACTTTATGCCCAGATTACTGTTTAAATTGGTGTGCGTAATCCAGGCTACTTACTCGCCTCCACCGTTCATTGTTTTTATGGCAATGTTCTTTTAATGTTTTGTTGACGGTTGAAGAACAGTGCCATAAAGTGGTTGAGTAAATTTATTGTTGAGAAGTGCCAGGTGGATTTACCACTGCGCCTTATAATGGAAGCTAAATCTTTTTAAGTGTTGTTCAACTAGTTTAGAGCCGTGCAATATTTCCCTGACAGGTGGAATGGCCATCAACGTGTAATGTGCTTAAAAACAACTATTTTTATATGTTTTAAATTAGTGCATTATTTAATGACAAGTGGAATGGCCATCAGCGTGTAATGCACTTTACACAGTTGTTTTTATATGTTTAGAGTAATGCCTTCCTTAACAGACTGATGGAATGACCATTAGTGTCTTAATGAGCTTAAACCAATTTTAATTTTGTTTTAGAATTGAGGCTTTCTTTAAAGGATATGTGGAATGGCTACCGGCATTTTAATGTGCCTTCTAATAGTTTTTAAAGTGTTCAGAATAGAGTTTCACACTAAAGGAAACATGGAATGGCAACAATGTTTAAATTGTGTTAGTACAGATTTTAACTTGTTTAGAATAGAGCATTAAGATAAGAGATAGGTGGAAGGGAAGCAACTAATGAAATTGCCCTTTTCTAGTCTTTTAATTATTTTTGGATAGGGCACTAATTTAGGAACAAATAAATGGCAGTTGATTTTATTTGCTTAAATTAGTAGTTATAATGGTTTTATGTTAGGCATTAAGTTTAAGAACACGTGGGAATCAATGTTATTAATAATGTGGTCCATGTATGTGATTTAAAAAAAGGATAATTATAGGATTATAGGATGTATGTTTGTTTATTAATTATAGGATTCTTCATATCCATATAATGTTGCAAGCGCTGCGTTTTTCTAAAGGAAAGTTAGGGAAGGAATGCTCTTGAGTATGAAAAGGGAATGTTCATGTTGATTGTCTAGTCTTAATTTTTATTAGTTCATAATTTAGATAGAAGTTGTCCGTTCTAAGGGTTATGCTTTCCTTGTTAATATTGAACTGGAAGGGTAAAATGTGTAGTTGGTTTATTCGTGTATTAAAACCCTTTTAAAATGGACAGGTCTAATTGCTACTTGATGATTGTGATATGTTTTAATTTAGATTGAGGTTGGTTACCGTGTGCTATGAAATAGACTTTATGAGGGTTAATGCTAATAAGATACTCTAGGATGTTGCACAATAAAAGAAACCCACTTAAGAACTCCTCATAAGAAAACAAGAAGCCTATCTGGTCTGTTGCGCAATTTTGATCTGTACTGAATTGTGTTTTCTCTGCGTCTTGTTTAGCTTGATTGATTAGAGTGTTTCTGTTCATAAGTTTGTATAATGTATGATACACAATTTGGAGTTTTGGTACATTGGTTTTTATGTCATAAATGATGGTCTAGATATGTTGTGTTGCGCCTTGGATTCTAGCATGTCTTTTGCAATGTGGCAACATGATTCTTGTTGACGGGATCATTGCGCGCACTGATCGAGAGATGCGTATGATGACCTGGCCTTGGGTCATGAGCTTCCTGAAGATGATGATTTTGGAATCAACGTACGATGATTGTTTATAATCGCATGATTTGATTTGTTCCTCTCTTAACGTAAGGTTCTAGTTCATGTTTCGCTTTCATTAAGCTGTCATGTTTGGATTGATTGATGGTTCTTGTAGCCTAGTAGGCATAGTCTTGCTTGTGATGGATGGGATGTAGACACTGTTAAAATATAGAAGATTGTGCTCGTTTTACCATTGACGATACCCTTGTCACCCAACCACAGGACGAACCCACCCTCCGAGCAACTTGACCTTGACAGAGAAGAGAATCCTGGTAGCAATCCAATAGCCAAGAGAGGCTAATGCACCAAGAAAGAATAGAACCCAAGCCGGTTAGATAATCCCACCCAGTGGCTAGCACACACCTTCCCAGAAACTTGCGCACAAGCTGCAACTGTACCTGCGTAGATCCAGTTCTCTCTGCAATTGCTGAGATGAGAATAATGAGAACTGGCGCTATTTATAGTAGTCTGGGCAGTTTAACTGGGGCCGACTTCCCCTTCTGGGTATTAATAAATTCATATTAAATATATTTATGCAGCCAACAACTTGTCTAGGGTTTCCTTCACTTTTTTGCTTCCTTCTGGAGTATTCTAATCTCTTCATAGGTCACAATGGAGGTTCATACCTCCCAAAGCTACCATAATATTAACACTCCCTCCTAGCTAGGGAGGTATGATCTTGAGCACAACAGACCATTCAACTGGTAGCAACACGAGCACCGTCATTATTATCCAACTGGATAATCTCCTATGACAACCGATACAATATTAATTGATAGAACACACCTGTGTCTATTCAAGGTAGTATGGAACTACTCAAACCGTGACACATAGTCACAAACAGTGGAACAAATCCACCACATTAGTATATCTCTATTGTCTGAAGACATGCAGTCTCCATAACAATCATCTGGGCTAATCTTTCACTCACATCTGTGAGTTTTGAAAGAATATCTGCCTCACGAATAGTGGAACATATCCACCACAATAGTTTTACATCTAATGTCAAGCATCTGATAGCAACCTGCATAGAAACAATGTTATGATATAAACTGAATCATCTGGGCCAATCTTTCACTCACGTCTGTGAGATATGAAAGAATATATGCCCTCAGTATAGAACAT
>JZKD02S1675319.1:481577-511815 GCA_000966675.3 Picea glauca
TTTTCTAGGCTATATTGATGTTTGGTTCTTAACAAACCTCCCCCCTCCAATAGATCCTATGTCTTAATCTGTACAGGTGATTCAAAGCAGAATGACATCACACTTACCACTCGAGCCAAAGATTATTCTTCTTCCAAAGAGAAGGTTGATGCAATAGCTCCTTTGTTGGTCCAACCATGTCCCACGACTCCACCTACCAACGTTCCTCTTCATCTCGAACGACCGAGCCTAGATACAGTTCTTCTCCCTCCTCCAAAGGGTGTTGTTAAAAAATCGGCTTTCAATCCTCATGCACGTGCTGCCCATAACTACAATATTGTCGAGGATCTAGCCCAAGCACCATCCGCGATGTCATCCCTCGAAATCCTTCAGAGTTGTCCTATACAACAGAAGACACTGTTGAAAGCTATCGGTGGAGTCGATTCTACAGATACAAATTTAATAATTTTTGACTTGAAAGATCACATTCCAAGGTTACCCCTTGAACTCGCATTCCAAATACAATTTATTGTCCCCGACAAAAAACATTTGTAGAACAATTATTAATGAGGGTGCCTTGACGTGTGTCATGTCTATTACCTGCTGGAAAGCCATCGACTCTCCTCCTTTGATTGAATCCCACAACATGCTCAAAGCCTTCAATGGCTTTGGTTTTAAGCCTTACGATGTCCTCCCTTCGTTGCCTATTACGTTAGAAGGAAAAACGGTCAATGCTGAAGTGGAGGTCTTCGACACTCCTCTCGATTACAACCTTCTACTTGGCCGTAGCTGGATCGATTCCATGCGTGCAGTTGTGTCCACTCTTTTCCATGTCGTGCATTTCCCACATTAAGGAAAAATAGTTACTGTAGACCAATTGGCCTTCTTTCACTCTGATGCATGTACCGACAACGTACCTTTCATTGCAAACCCCCCTGGATATGAGAACGTTGGTGTAGGTCTTCTTAAAGATTCCTCTTTGATGGGTACTTTCCCCATCCCACCACCCAATGTTCCACACCTGTTTGTCGCCTCGATCAATATGATCTTCACCTCTGTTCACGAAACCCCTGCGTCTTACGACCCGTGGATGGTACCCAACCCCGACGATCATCTTCGTTATGGCGACGAAATGTCTTTGAGTCCGGTCGAATCCGCTTATCAAGCCATTCAATCGGCAACCCCCTCTCTTGGTGATTTATCTCCAGATCCATTCCATGTCATTTTTCCTACGAACGAGATGATTATGTTTGTTATGTCTGTGGAAGATACCCCTTGGGACAATGGACATCATCGTTCCATCATCTTCCTAGAACAACACACCATCGAGGGTTACCAACAACTCTCGACCTCGTCGACCGTTATCATCATTTCTACCGTTCTCGAGTCTACACACGATATGTTCTACAAAGGGAACTTAAGTAATATCTCACCCACCATCCCCCTAGACATATCCATAAAACCTGGAGTTGTCAAAAATGTGCATATCGGAGATTCGTGTTCCCATGATGAAGTTGTCACCTACAAGTCTCTTTTCTAATAATTTCGTGACGTCTTCGCATGGAGATATGAAGAAATGTCGAGGATTGACACCGACATTGTGGTACATGAAATTAAGACATATCCGGGCGCTAAACCTGTCCGGCAATGACTTCGTCCGGTCCACCCACGTAAAGCAGCCGCTATCAAGCTTGAAGTTGAGAAAATTCTCAAAGCTAGCTTTATTTACCTTGTGGCTCTAACTGACTGGGTTTCCAATCTTGTTCCGATTGACAAGAAACGAGGCACAATCCGCGTGTGCGTTGATTATAGGGACATTAACAAAGCTTGTCCTAAAGACAACTTTCCTACCCCCTTCGTTGATCAGATCGTCGACGATTATACCAGAAGTGAAATCTTCTCTCTGATGGATGGTTTCTCCGGATATAACCAAATCAATATCGTTCCCATGGACCAACACAAGACCGCTTTTATTTGTCCTTGGGGAACTTTCGCCTACCGGAAACTTCCATTCAGTTTAAAGAATGTCGGCGCCACTTTTCAATGTGCCATGTCTTACGCCTTTCATGATATAAAACACATCGTGCAGCCATATCTCGATGACTTACCCACTCATTCCATGCACCGTGTAGATCATCCAATACACCTCCGCGCCATTTTCTTTCGATGTCGGTATTACCACATATGCTTGAATCCCCACAAATGTGTTTTTTGTGTAGAATCCGGCCGACTTCTGGGATTTATTGTTTCACGTCAAGGGATCATGGTAGATTCTTTGAAGGTTGAGGCGATTCTCAATCTCCCTCCTCCTTCCTCACTTCGCTAGTTACAAAGTTTGCAAGGGAAGAAAAACTTTCTCCATCGTTTCATCCCGAACTATGCTGAGCTAACTCTTGGATTTACATGACTGCTCAAGAAAGGTTCTGAGTTTGTATGGGATACCACTGTCAAAAAAACTTTTGAAGCTTTGAAACTGTCGTTGACACGTACCCCACTACTCTTCCCACCAGATTACAGTCGAGATTATTTCCTTTACCTCGCAGCCTTGGACTATACCATCGCTATGGTTCTTGTCCAGGAGGATGATTCTCATGATTCTCATGTCATCTATTACTTGAGTCGGAGTCTCACGACTACGGAAACCAAGTATTTACATGTTGAAAAACTGGCCTTGGCAGCCGTCCAAGAAGTTCAACGTTTCCAACACTATATCCTTTCTCGCAAGACTACGGTAATTTCTAACTGCAACCCTATGCAACACATTCTCACATGCCAACTGCTAGGGGGAAAATACTCCAAATGGATCGTAATACTCTAGGAGTTTGACTTAGAATTCGAATGCACTAAGTCCAAGAAATCCTTGGTGTTTGCCGAGTTGATATGCGACCTTCCCTGCTCTGAGACGGAAAATGTAGCAGCAGATTCATTTCCTGATGAATCCATTTTCCTGATTAGTTCCGATGACCTTTGGTATGGAGATATCATCATATATCCCCAAACCCAGACTTTCCGGCCCAATTTTTCTAGCACTGACCACCGTCGAATACGCTACCAAGCCCATCAGTATATTATCCTTGGTGATGCTCTTTATTGTTGTGGGATTGACTCTGTTTTTCGATGCTACCTCACATTTGACGAAGCCGAGAAATCCCTAAATGACTGCCATTCTGGAGCCTATGGTGGTCACATGAAAGCCCTAAATGACTGCCATTCTAGAGCCTATGGTGGTCACATGTTTGGATATGCTACTGCCCAGAAGATCTTATGAGCATGGTATTTTTGGCCTTCTTTATTCAATGATTGTATAATTACCGTAAAAAAATGCCACGCTTGCCAAACCTACAACAATAAAATACGATCACACCCTGCTCCTCTACACCCTGTGGTCTCCGTTGGTCCTTTTGCGAAATGACGTATCGATTTCATGACATGTCACCCTCACTCAACCGGGGGGCATGGATACATTATTGTAGCCGTAGATTATTTTACGAAATGGGTCGAGGCGATGCCAACATTCGACAATACCAGAAGGACTACAACATTATTTATATTCAATCACATCATTGCTCGGTTTGGTGTTCCTCAAGCTATCGTTACTGACCACGGTAGCCACTTTAGAAACTTCATGATGTCCGAACTCATTGAAAAGTTGGGTCTTCGCCATGACAACTCAACACCCTATTACCCAAAAGCTAACGACCAAGTTGAAGCAATAAACAAAGTCCTCATTACCATGCTTCGACGAATGATAGGGATTCACAAAACGAGTTGGCAAACGATGTTGTTTTCAACATTGTGGGCTTACCGGACATCCGTTAAGTCTTCTTCCGGGTTTACAACATTCTAGTTAGTCTATGGTCTAGAAACCATCTTGCCAATTGAATGTGAGATACCCTCCCTAAAACTAGCCTTAAAACTTCTCCCAAACACTTCTGCCGAAGAAGAACGTCTGTTGTATCTCATGCAATTAGACGAAACCCGTCGCGACGCCACCCTAGTTATAGAAGCCCAGAAGAAACACGTCAAAGCCCAATACGACAAACATTTCAAGCCACGCATTTTCTCCGAAGGTGATCTGGTTCTCCTTTACGAACAAGATTGGGATATGCTAGGAGCCGGAAAATTTGAAGTTATGTGGCGAGGTCCTTATATTGTCAGACGAGTCTTGGAGAAATGAGCTTACGAGTTAGTAAACTACGACGGTATCCCTTTGAGTGAACCCAAAAATGGGTTGTACTTAAAGAAGTACTATGTTTAAGATCACCTGTGCATGAGTGCTTGTATTTTATTGTATCATACTTTTTGTGTGCTTTTTCGTTATTTGGTCTCTTCCCTTGATCACTTATCTTGCATTGTGCTTAGTTTCTAGATGTCGGAGTTTTGGTCACCCCACATTGGCTTCGCCGATGGCGCTAGCCGTAGTACTCAGAACCTTGCTTCTGCTGCATGGGCAATTTACGCCCCTACAAGCGAACTTATCAGTCTACGAGGTGTGTGCCTCAGTCGTGCGACCAACAATATTGCAGAATATAGTACCGTCATCGAATTGTTGATTGATGCTATTTCACTTGGTTTCTGCCACCTGGTTATACGAATCGATTCTCAGCTAGTAGTATTACAGTTAAGTAACGTCTATGCTATCCGAAGTCCTACTTTATTACGGGTATATTTACGAATTCGCCCCTTGGAACGTTATTTTGATTATATCGAATATCAACACATTCCTAGATGTCTAAATACATTGACTGATGCATTAAATAACTATGTGTTAGACAAACATTTGGGACATTTATAAACCAATCATATATCACATGTATAACACAATACAAAATAAGCCGGTAGAAGTCGTATATATGTATATAACGATCAAAAGCTTTTTACAAAAAGTTTCTGTCCAAGGATCAAAATCTCAAAATACGAAGCCCATAGCTTCTACAAATAACATCACGGATGACGCTCACAATAACACACAATTGCTTGGGCTACCCTACGAAGCAGTCCACTGATAGACTCAGACATGTCCACAGTATGGCACTGGTAATGTCTCGAGATCTCTCCAATAACAATATCCGGGATGTCAACGGTTAACCCCTCCAAGTTCTGCTCCACCGCCTCGTAGTCTTTGGCATCCCATATTTCCACTAGAGCCACTTCTCCTCGCCGTTGAATGGGAGACGTTCCTGGAGGTCGATATGGCCCCACATTTGTGTCATCAAAAATAGATTTTTTGATTAGTTCTTGGATAAACATAAAAACATTTCATATGATAAAATTTACAAAAACATTTAAAAAAAACAAAATGTGTACTTATTACGTTAGTGACCCCACTGAGCATCCTCAGGCAGGGACAAATCCGGATCCCCTCGGAAATCCAAACCAACATATGCGTAGTTGTCGATCATCAACGTCTGGGGCCTCAACCATTCAAAAAATGAATCATTATACTTGATTATAGGCCCTGCTACGTGTCGAGCCATGAGGTTGCACCACCTCAGCATCCTCGGACCCTGTGGGGCCGATAAACACCAATCAACCTGTAATCGCAGCAGTGGGACCCTCTCGAGGAAGAATGACACCAAAAGTGATTCGTACCCAAACTGCTTCGAGTCACCCTTTCTGCACTTTGTCAATTGTCTCTTCATACTGCTGAGAACTGCATCTGACCAGTTGAAGACCCGAGGCTCTGTGCACTCTATGGCGTATTGGAAATAGCTCTGGAGAGCCATGTGTGGAGCTGCATTCTCAACCATTCGTGCAATAGTAAACAAGATGGTCCATAGAGTCAAATTTTGGACTCTCCAAATAACAACCTTACCCTTACTTCTCTCTGCCTCGGGAACACAATACTGGCGACAATATTCACTCATAGGGAGTCCGCCGCCTTTGCCTCTGGTCAAAGTATCATGGTATCCACGCCGTGACAACCCCGTTAGAAAATAGATATCCTCGATATTTGGGGTCAGCGTATGGACTCCCACGTGAAATAATTGTTGGTCCATGTCCCACATGTGGACCATGTATTTTAACAACCTGAGTTGGGCTCTCATGCCCGAAATCCTGGAAAATTTCAATAGCCCACAGTCCCGAAGGGCAACGACTATACCCGCGTCATTCTTGGCAATGGCATCATCCTCCTCATGTTCCCTTTCTCTCCATTCTAACATTGTGATGGTCAAACACCTGCAAAAGATCCATGAGAGGGAAGTCAACAACTTGTTTTAAACTCTTGCATACTTTTTATTGAGCAAAACCTTCAAAATTCATTTTTTGGCCCCCGCAGGTGAGCCTTTTGCACAGTTCGAGATTCTCACAGGTGCTCTGAAGGCCACCTGCGAGAATGCTTGGGCGCGGGTTCTGACCCTAAAATGGACTCAAAACCCAAAAAATTGCCAATAAAAACAAAAAATAAACCATGGAAAAGTTAGAGAATCAAGAGTTTACCTTGTTGATTGAGATGGTTCGCCGAATGATCGCTTGTGCCTCTCGCAATCGAGCAAAGAAATTTGGGGGAAAATGAGGTATGTTGGACAAGTTTTTGGCAAATTTACAATGAAATGGTTAAAAACCCTTTTTATCCATATTTATTCACTTTTTACTATTTTTCATTGATTTTTTATATTATTTTTATTACTTTGTCTATAAAACCTAATATCCTAATAGCCTTGTGAGTGTGGTTTTTCGCTGATATCGCGACTTCGAAGTCCGAACGAGGGGGTACATGTGTTTTCTCTTTTGTCGCATGTACGACTACTTTTTTAGGGTTTTTTAGAAAAAACCTCGAGTTTAGTCTTCATTCGTTCTCGCGCTCGAAAATATATGAGAACGTAACCGAGTATACTTTTTCTCGTCTTTTTGTACTTGTCATGGTAACACGAAAACAACGAATGTTAAGGAGTATCCTTTAAGCTCTTTTCATGCTTCATAAAAATGAAAAGATGGCCGAGTGATCTTGTTCTTTTCACGCTCGTTAAAGTATTTAAAAAAATGTTCGATGGACGATAGTTTATCACTTTTTCGGTCTCGTCGAACTCTTTTACAAAAAATGAACTGGGAGAGTTCTCTTTAAGTATTTTTTAGACTCTCAAAACATGAAAAACCACGATTTTTCTATCCTTGGACTCGTTAAACAAACATCGAAAGACCCGCAATGGACCGAACCACTCCTTCCTAGGGTTCATTAAACATACTCCGAGGGACTCATCCGAAGGATGAGATTACATCGACAAACATATGTTATCCTCCTCAAGCTTGTGTAAACATAAAGAGGTACTCACCATAAATGGTGGGGGAAATTTTGGGAAAGGGATATGTTTTCGTATTCGTATTAATGACAGTAAACGTCGCTCTTGAACATGACACCCCCTATTCGTCATTTGAATCCGGGTTGGGAAATCCATTTGTCTCTCGTTCGACTTATTACAAGGTCATATCTTGGGTCGTCTTTGAGTCAGTGCTGCCAAGTCCTTGGTCATGTCGTTCATATGTTCAAGAGACGTTCACATGAAACCTCTATTGAGTCGGCCATCTGCAGTTGTCCATTCTTACTATGTCGGCCTTCCCTGTGTCCGTTTCGACCTGTATTCATACTTTGTTTCATCCTCAAAATCTGTTACTTATTTTGTGTCATTGATGGGGGATACATCAAGGCCCTCCTGAGACGAGTCTTGTTCCGTTGACTCCAACTCATTATCTGGAAATGAGACTTAGAAATCATTTAGTACCTTGGAACCTGCATACCTTAATGACATGTCTCTTCGTTTTCGACAGGTGTTTCACATGATTGATCCCTGATTGAGAGATCCCGTCGAGTGCTCGACTTTAGCTCATGTATTCATATTCGTTTGGATTGTACTTTGGTACCTTGGGAATCATTGACATCAATGGTGATTTCCCTCGCACTTGTTAACAGTTTTCATCAATGATCGGTAATCAAGTGGTTTCTACCATGTTCGACTTCAACACATGTAATCACATGGCTAGATTCATACTTTTAGGTGACGGGATTGAAGACCCTGGGTCTCATTTTTTTGATCCAGGCTGTGATGGAGTATGTATGATTTGTATCGGCACATAGATCCACTTTGTATGTCACGTGGCTATGTCGTCTTAATTCAAGTCTTCTCACATAGATCCATAGTGTATTCCTGGTGTCTATGTAGCATTTTTGACAGCATGGATCCACAATGTATGATTGGTGGCCATGACTTACGTTTATGATTCCATTCATTTGTGGTCTGAGCATGGGAATGCCTACCTCAGAACTGGTATTATATTATGCAGATGCTTGGTTGTTTACATGTTTCCAATTAAGTGCGCTCCTTGTTTCTGACACACACATGCATTTTACAAAGTATTTCGACTGTCACAAGTTCCGGCCTCATACTTTGGGGGGCATTCTGTTACACATGATTTTGGTCACTCTGATGATGTCTCTACAAGTGATGTATTCAGGCTCCCACAAGGACTTTTTGCCTGAGAAAAGTGACTGCTGTCTCCTTCCAAAAAACACATTTTTAAGATGAGTTCGCAGGCTGCCTATATTACAGGGTGCGAAAATCCTTCATTCTCGCATGCAACCCAAACTTAGGGTGCGAAATGTTTGCAGTCTTCTCTATAGGTAGGGTGTGAACTTGTTTCAAATCTTGGAAAAGAGAAGAAGTCACAAAGGTTTTAGAAGGGAATCTTCTAGAAAATGAGTTGGCATTCGCATGGTTGGCATCCTAATGACTTCTCAGATTTAGTGGGATCATCTTCATCCATTTAACCATCTCTCCTTCTCCTATATATTGAAAGGTTTCTCACGGAAAAAGTTAAGAAAGATTGAATGAAAAATTGGTGAAAGAATTATGTGAATAATTTTGCTTGGATAGAAGCTTGAAGACTCTATTTGGTCTATCAAGTTGTATTGGATCTTCCTCATGCAAGTGCAGAACAAGTGTGTGTGTTGGAACCAAGGGTCACTGAAAGGAAGCTTGGGACATCAAGGCGATCTGGTTGTATCTTCTACTTTCATTTAATATAATACAACGACATGTCCCTTTCCCATAAAATCACTCTTATTTTATTGCATAACTCCTTGATCATATGCATAGGTTGACATTGAATATACTTTGCTATTTTCACTTTGGTTGGTTTGTGTTGTCTTGGACCTGATTTCATAAGAGCACCGGAGCAAAGCGGGAACAACAGAGACCTAAGGAAGTGATATAAATGTATGCCACTCATTCCTTCTTAGTAGTAGATTCAATGATTGCAACTTAGAGAAATAGTCCTGTCCTGTCCTATTTTATTCTAGATCCAGGTGGATTTGTTAGTGTCCGCACCTACCGATTTATCCGATAATAGGACCTCACCTACATCAATGTACCTATGAACAATGGAACAATAAACCATCTCCAAAATGTGAAAATGACCAGAATCCATGTGCAGGAAATTAGTGACCCATCAAAGTTGACAAGGCACATGAGCAAATCATGGAAATTCTTCCTGAATTTTCCCCTGATGATATGCCTTTTTCTACGGAGGAAGACTTCGATCAAATTCAATGGCCTAAAATAGAAGATTACCAACCACTTATGGACAAGTATAAAGGTAAATATTTTGGGGCTATCAAGTTGTTATAGAGAGGAGAAGACAATGTGATGATTCAACCATCCCAACAAGAATTTTTCACAGTAGATTCCCACCCTCCTCCCTCTTCACAATATACTAGGGTTTTCTAAAAAACAACCAAGTTCAGAACCAGAGAATACAGAGAATGAGACATAGTATGGATGCGGGACACCACGAAGGGAAAGCCTACTAATGTCAAAGGGGATACACAATTTTGGTCAGGACCTTTCAAAGTCGGAAGGAAGTCGGTCAATGACACCTATTATTTATCCACATTGGAAGGAAGAAGGCATCCATTACTAGTTAGTAGGCACCTCCTCAAACCCCATCAGGGGGTGGAGACTTGACTTCACAGGTAAGTGCAAGTAAGTAGACATTTTCATTCATTGTATATACCATCTGCATTTCATGTTAGAATAGTTTGTATTTCCACTTGTACATATGTTTGTTTTGTTATATATATATATATATATATATATATATATATATATGATCCAGGGGTGATATCACCACCCCAAATGATTTCTAACAACCTTATGTTGAGATCAAACAAGTCACAGGTTATTGCCATAGATGCTAAGGTTCTCATGTGCTCTATGCTGAGCTCATGTTCCCGAGTTGGAGCCAGATGTTATCCTCTAATCTAGGGATAAATTAGGAGATCATGTCTCGAGGCCCACAGGTCCTAGACATGGAGTACCAAGAGCCATATTGACTTGAGCATGGCCCTGGAGGGCCCATTCTTTCATTCTTCAATGCCTCCACTTTGTCAGCAACACCAACATCCATCACCTGGGCCTGGTCCTGTAGTAGAGATGAATCTTGCTCCATGAGGTAATGAGTTCGGGTATCATTGTATGCGTCACTCTAATCCTCAAAAGTTTTGAATATGTGCATTTAATTATTTTTGTTTCTAATGGGTGCTTGGATCTTATGCTTTTCCACTTGACCACACCTGGGGGGAATGATAGGATACCCTAGTAAGCTGGTACCCATAGGGTTTGAGTTTCCACAGGGGGGATTCATGAAAGACCATCATCCACTCCCACCATACTAAAGGCCAAATATCTAAGGGTTGAACCTTGCCTTGTGGGAAGAAGGGGATAAAAGCCCAGAGGGTAAAATTAGCTGGCAAAAGATAAAAGTCGAAATAATGAAACCTTGAGATGATTCTCCTAGGGATCCCCGAGAGAGAAATAAAAATATTCTTAGCAAGAAACAGAGGGACCCATAAAAATAATAAAACAAGACCTGGTTGGAGGATAGGGGGTCTCATCACGAGACAACCTATTAGGTTCATGGGCATGTAGTGGTATGAAACTCCCAATAGCTGGTCACCATGCCAGGGTAGTGGCTCTTAGTGGAACAACGAAGAGAAATGGGGTCTCATCATGATCCAACCTTCTCATTTCCGCGAAATCCCTGTGGCTAACATTTCCACCACTGGTCACCACGCCATGGCAATGTCCCCTAACTATCCTCTTGAAAGAAAAAGCAATAAGAATAAATATAAAATGAATGAATGGGCTTGAAAACATTTGCATCCATGACAGGTGCAACTCACCCTCTTTAGAGGCACCAACATGTAAGCCATACATTTCCCTATTATCACCTCACCCCTTGCCTAGACATCCCTTACCACCTCATCCACTCACATGGCCTAGGTTTGAATTCCCTCGGAAACATCCCACATCCAATGAGAATTAGCCCAATAGGACGTCCTAGCGTTTCCTCCAAATTTGGCTTGTAGATTAGTATAATGTCTTTAAGCACTTGTCTGGGTAAAGGGGGTTTTATGCACATGTTTAATAAACTTCATGATTAGATGTGATTGACATTGCTATGATCCCTATGACTTATGAGCCCATGGAGGGCGTATCTGTTGATGTTGCAGGGCCACACCCGATGGAAAGGTACCCGATGGACAGGTACACATGGGGAGATGATTAGTTCGGACCCCCTTGGGGCTAAAATCCCACCAAATGGATGCTGAGACCCCAACAAGTGGCATAGACAGATAAGAGGATTGCATCAGAGAGAGAGGAGGACGTTTCACCAGGGGCAACTTGACAGGCCTAGACCCAAGGGGGATGTGCCATTTCCACCATGATGTAGTCCTTAGAAGGCTCATGGCGTCACCCAGGTCACGCATGATGTCATCCAATGCTTTGGGAGGTTTTGGAGGCATTTGTGTGTCAAGTGGAACATGTGGCAAGATCCTGAGGCCCAAGAAGGCCTAACATTTTTCTCCAGGAGGCGAACGTTACCCCAAAAGGGCCTAGAGTCACCCTAAAGAGGCATGATGTTAGCTTAACAACTTGATTTAGGGTTTAATTATGAAATTTAATGTAAAAATTGAATATTATTTGTAACTGGCCATGTCAGCCTTTTTGACCTAATTTTGGTCTTTGGTATTGTATAAATAAAGGGGAAATTGCCTCTTATTTTTGATCATCTTTCACTCACACTTGTGAGGTTTTAAATTTGCGCCCTAATTAGGGTTTCATGACTGAAATTTAGTGCACACTTGTTGAAGGAAGGCTATTTTTGGTGTTTTTGGCATTTTTCTTGGGGGAAAGTCTACAACTAGGTGATGTGCTAGATTATTCTTGGCGAATGTAAGTAAAATTATGAAATTCTTCTTTCTTTTGAATGGTTATAGTATCTTTGTTTTGAATTTTACTCAAGATTATGAAATTTCTAGCCTAAACCCTATGTGACCAAGCACATGTTATTGTCCTTATCTCATTTTGCTATCCACCTACTAGAATGTGCCAAGGAGTCGTTTTTCTTGAAGCCATTGCTAGGACCTTGCCATTGCAACACCTTAGCACTTGTTGCTTCATCTTAGTAGTCATTTGATTCATTCTTTGAGTTAAACAGAGATGAATATCTACTAAGGCCTAGGGTTACCTACACCTTAGTAGTCATTTTCCCCTGGATGAAACCTTGGCTTACCAACACTTCATCCATCAAATCCTCTTGTCTTTGGCTCTCCTATTATAATTCTGATCCTTCAACATTTGCAACCACTTTATTGATTCCATTTTCCCTAAGAAAAAACTAGTCTAAGACCTCCTTTGAGTATTTTGATCAAACAACCTTCAAAACCTATTCTTTGAACAACCTACTAACACCTTCTAACCCTAGATTAGATTGATCTATTAACCTGCTTGCTGCTGTTACTAAAGTAAGCTACAACCATTTAATACAACATTAAAATCTCATAAAGCAATTGTAAAGGATGAATTATAGTTTGTCTTACATGCTTCTGCCAAATGCTAATGATATGACTTCAATGGTTAATGATTTTTAGTCATTTTGAAGCTAGTTTTAAGACATTTTATGTGAAGTATTGCTCTATAATCATTGCTGTTATAATATTTCTGTTTACTTCATCATATTCAACAAATTGCTTCATTTAAGAAAGTCAATGGTTTTATGAAGTGCTAACCAACAGGTGCTCTTGAAAATATATAGTTTTCCTGTTGCTTTGTTCCAGGTAGGTACACTTCTGGTATATTATCTCTTTATTGGTTATTTAAACTAGAATTTCTGATCGGTGGTGACTTGTGAGAGGGGACCTTTACCTAGATTTTTATCCTTTGCCTTCTCAAAACCCCAGGTCACTGGGGACATCTCCTCTGGGCCTACCATCCTGAATAGAAAGAGACTTCCTATTGAGGTGACAATGATAGGATTAGTCTCCAATGACACCAATTTTCTTCCCTTTACCATCTCTTCTATCAAAGTACAAATTGTGTGATAACATGTATGATTGTTCATTTGTTCATAGTTTATTTACTCTACACTTATTGGATGATAATTCTAGATTGATCATAAAGATAAATAACACTTGCATACCGTGGTTAAAAGGATTAAAWATATATATTAATGATTCACCCCCTCTCTCAGTAATCCAACATGTTCAAATGAATTGCTTGATTCTTAATTGTGTGTTCTAGAATTTGGTTGAAGAATGTTGATGAAGAAAAAGAAGGTGTTGATGAAGGTGTTGCTGAAAATGCTGATGAATATGTTGTTGAAAATGATGATGAAGATGTTGTTGTAGATGTTGATGAAGATGCTGCTGAAAARTTTAATGAAGATGTTGTTGTATATGTTGATGATGATGATGTAGAAAGATTACTAAACACAAATTATTATCTCAGGTTGCTTTAAAAATAGTTACAAAAAATTCATGTAGCTGTAGAACCAATGACTTCCTGTAGCTGCAGAACAAATAAATTTCTGTAGCTATAAAAGAATATATAATTGCAGAAAGAATTGCGATCAAAGAAACCAATCATAATTTGATAAAAATATTGTTCTTATTGTGTTGACAAAACTTTGAAACTAGTTGTTGCTGAAAAATGATTCTTTTTATTTTTGTTTCTCAACTTATTTATGAAGTTTCTAAAAAGAAACTTGATTTTTGAAGTACTGAAAAATTTGACTTACTAAAGCATGGAAAAATAATTTGTTGACTAATGTTGACTCTCCAAACTTGTTTATTTGCTGAAAAACCAAATGCTAAGAAGTGTTGAACCAAGAGTTGCATTGTCCTAAATTTATTTTGAAGAATTTCCAAAATTCTTCTTGCCATTTTTGGTTTTCAAATAGAACCCTTGCACAACCACGTCAATGATTGGTTTTCACAGACTGTACTTATTTTTTTCTTTACTTTTTCTTTATCTTTTTTATTTTTTATTTCCTCTTATATATATATTGAAAAAGGATCAACCTAAGGTAGGAGCAGGGGAATAATTCCCTTTACTTACTATCTCCATATCTTACAGTTGAAGCAAATTATGGATGAATTCTTCTCTATTGAATGGTTTATGATATAACTTCAATTTGTTTCTATTTGCTAGAAAATAAATTCCTTCATCATCTATAGTTTTAATCTTGACTGCTCCATTATCAAATACTGTTTCTACTTCATAAGGCCCTAACCAACAAATGTTAAGCTTTCCTTTAAAATTTTTGAATCTAGAATCAAATAAGAGAGACCAATCACCTGGTTTGAATGTCTTCCTCTTGATGAATTTATCATGCCATTTATATTTTTTTTGTTTAATAATGGCGGTTTTTTGAACTACATCTTGTTGAATCTCGTCCAATTAATTGAGTTGTAACAACCTTTGTTGTTGTGCCTTTGAAAGATCCATCCCAAGATTTGTTGTTGTTCTAAAAGTTTTGATTTGAAATTCAATAGGCAACAAAACGTGATTCTCATACACAATATCATATGGTGTATGCCCGATGGTGTTCCTCCATGTTGTTCGGTATGCCCAAAGTGCCTCATGAATCCTGTTTTCCCAATATCGCTAATGCAACTGAATAATTTTTCGTCAAGATAGCTTCAAGTACTTTGTTTGCAGATTCCACCTGACCACTGGCTTGTGGATGGTAAGGGGATGGCTTTCGATGCTTGATCTTGTATTTTTCAATGATGTTTTGAACAAGATTTGATGTGAACTTAGCACCTTGATCTGTCACAATTTATCTTGGGACACCAAAACGAGTAAATATGTCCTAAAATAAAAACAATCTACAACAAATAGTTCATTAGCATCTAAAAGAGGTTTAACTTCTACCCATTTTGTGACATAATCGATACATACCAAAATATACCTTTTCTTTTTAGACATTGGAAAAATAGGCCCTACAAAATCTAAAGCCCATTTTTCAAATGGTTCTATGTGTACCTGAGGTTGTAGAGGAATTGTATCATCGTGTACTATTCTACCCATCCACTGGAAGATGTGACAACTTTTAACGTACTTCTTGGCATCTTTGAAAAGAGTGGGCCAAAAAAACCCTAAATGAAGGAATTTACATGTAGTTCTCTTATCAACAAAATGACCTCCACAAGGTTCATCGTGGTATGCCTTTAATATTTCGAATACTTCATATTATCATACACACCTTTGAATAATAAGATCAGGTCTAGTATGAAATAGTTCTTAACCAATCCATGAGTAAGTGGCACTGTGTTTAATGATCTTTTTATTCTCTTTTGAAGAAAGATGTTTAGGTAGATTTCATGATGCTAAGTATTTGGAAATATATGAAAACTAAGGAGTTTTAGTAGAAATTTCAAAGAGATGTTCATATGGAAAGTTATAATCAATAGGAATTAATTCACCTTCATTATGAATCCTATACAGGAAATCTGCAACAACATTTTCCTTAGTAGGTCTATCTAGTACGATGATATTAAATTATTGTAATAAAAGAATCCATCTAGTAACCCTGCCATTGGTAATTGGTTTGTTCATTAAGTAACTAATGGTTGAGTGACCAGTATGAAAAAATACCTCATATCATGTGATATAGTGCCTAAATTTGTTGATGGCATGGACTACATAAAGTGACTCTTTTTCCGTGGTTGTATAATTTTGTTGAAGAGGTGTAATGTTTTTTCTCACAAAGTAGATGGGAGAAGATAATTGATTCTCGTTTTTCCCTAATATTGATCCTAAAGCTATGTCAAAGGCATTTGTAGATATATGAAATGGGCAGGACCAATTTGTCCCTCTTAAAATAGGAGTTACATAAAGTTTCTCTTTTAAATTCTCAAAAGCGGTTTGGCAAGGAATATTCTAGAAAAATTCATTATCCTTAGTAAGAAGTTTGAACAATGGAGATGCATTTTTTGTGAAATTTTCAATGAATTATCTATAGTAACTAGCATGGCCTAGGAAACTTATGACAACTTTTTGACTTTTGGGTACAGGAAGATGGGAAATGACTTCAATTTTTGTGGGATCCACCTTTATACCCATAGAAGACACAATGACCCAAAACAATTCCTTCATTTTGTAACATAAAACATTTCTCATTGCTAAATGACAAATTAGTTTCCTTACATCTAATTAACACTTTTTCTAAATTTTCCAATGATTCTTTGAAAATATTTCCATAAACTGTGAAATCATCCATATACACTTCTACACAATCATGAATCAGGTCAGAAAAAATACCTAATACTGCATGTTGAAAGGTTACAGGTGCATTATACAAAACAAAAGGCAGTACTTTGTATGTGTATGTTCCCCATGGACATGTAAATGTTGTTTTATCTTGATCCCCTCGATCTATTTGGATTTGGTTGTAACCACTAAAACCATCCAGAAAGGAAATGTATTTTTTTACCTACTATTGTGTCTAACACCTGATCTATGAATGGTAGAGAAAAGTAATATTTCAAAGTTTCTTTATTCAATTCCCTATAATCTACAAAAACATGCCATTTTCCATTTTTCTTAGGAACAATCACTAGTGGAGATACCCATTTACTGTCAGAAATTGGATAGATAAAATTAACATCAAGTAATTTCTGCAGTTCATTTTTCACAATTTATTTCAAGAGTGGATTCATTCATCTTTGGGGTTGCCTGATAGGTCTGAAATTATCCTCTACATAGATATTATGAATACAATTATTGGGGTGAATTCCTCACATATCAATATATTCCTCGATATCATTTTTGAAGTTCATGATTTGATCAATAGTTAGAATAGGTTGCACTATTTCCTCATTATCATTTGTTTCTTGAAAGCATTGTGAAAATTCATATTTAGTTAAAGCTTTAGTTGGAGGATATAAATTAAATTTCTTTACTGAATCCTCGTATGCAATTCCATATCCCCTGCTCTACAACTGATGAAGGCATTAACTGTAGCTAACCAAGGTCTTCCTAGGATTAATGGGTGGCCTCCCAAATTAGATTGATTTCGGATGTAACACCATGAAATCTATTGGGTATTCCCAAGAATCTAAGGGAACTATGATATATTCTAATATACACTCAAGTTTTATTGTTGATTTGCCATCTAATTGTAAAATTGTGTGTGTATTGTGGAGATTAGACATTTGTAACTTATTCATGGTATCTTTCATCATCACATTAATTATTGGTCCTAGATCCATTATTGTGTTTTCAATTGCAATGTTATTGATGTGAATTTTTGCAATTTAACTATCATGATCAACATATTTTGCATATAGATTTTACTTGACATCAGTTATGTCGATTGTCCCATAACATGGATTGTTTGTGGGTCTTTCTTTTTCCTTCAAGTTTTCTTTATACACAATTCTTTTATTGTTTTTTCATAGATAAGAATGTCTTTTATTGCTTGCAACAATGGAATCTTGATACAAACGTTCTTCAATTCATCTAATAAATCATCACCTATTGGAATAATTTGGTTTTCTAATGCCAACCTTTCTGGGAAAGGTGGTGTACTAGATTTCCTTGTTTGATCTACTAGTGATGAAGAAGTTTGACTTATTGGTCCAGTCACATCATTATTGTTTATTAAATTAGGAGTGACCTCCTCTGTAGGTTCTTAAAAATAATTGGTGCATCATTATTGAGTACTTTTGTTGATCTAAGATGAATATCATTAATACCAAGAGAAGTAATCATGTAAGAAAGAAACTTTTGTAGCTCAACATTGTAAGTAGGTTGTGCTACTTTATTGCTTGGATTAACAATGGGTTATGCGGGTAGTTGGGTTGGTCTGGGAGGTTGATTTGATGGAAACTGAAGTTGTTGGGGTTGTGAAATTTGTAGTTGAGTTGGATGATTGGGATATTGTTGTTGAAATTGTGGGGGTTATTGGTTTGGTGTAGGATATGCAAAATATTGTTGTTGCATAGGATAGGTCTGGGCAGGCATAGACCTATCCGAAAGTTGGATTAGGTTGATGGAAAGTTGGTTTGGATTGTTGGTTGTCATTGATGTCAACCCCTAGAGAGTGATGATTGTTGGTTTTCATTGATGTCAACTCTTGGAGAGTGATATTGTAGATTGATGTCAACCCTTGAAAGAAGTCTGGTAGCACAAAGGCATGGGTAAGGGAACTGATTCTGTTTGAGGTATAAGGTAAGGAAGATTAGTGAATTTACAAGTAATACTATTCTAGATGGATAGTACATGTCATGCCATTTCTGGTGATATGTGGAACACCACATAACTCCTCACGATTAGAGAGTTATAGCCACGTGAAGTTGGAGAACCCTTATGAGTTATCTAAAAGATCCTAGAAGGTCAAAGAAGTCAAATTATTCTAGAAGTTCCTAGAATAAGTTGACCAATCAAAGTGGTTAGTCATGGGATAAAGTGGTTGCAACAAGAAAACAATTAAAAATAAATTAGTTGCAACTAGAATTGGAGATTTACTATTTGTGGATAAAGTGGTTAAGTGGAAAAAGTGGCTAAGTGGACAAAATTGGTTAAGTGGACAAAGTGGTTAAGTGGATACTTCTAGAGGAAGCTACTTGGAGAGTATAAATAAGAGAGCTAGGGTATCCCATTAGTATCCATTGAGAATATTTGTTAATGTTTAAGCCATTATTATAGTTCTTTGCATTTCAATAGATAACAACAACATAAGACAAGATGACTGAGAAATACACAATCACAAGAGACACAATATTTATCCTGGGAAACCCTCTAGGGGAAGAAAACCCAACAAAACTTCCTTATTATAGATAGCCAATACAATGCCAAGAGATAACTCAAAAAAGTACATAATGTCCTCTCCTAAAGATGCGCCTCCCTCTCTCTCTCTTCTCCAACTGCAGCTCCAAAACTTGTCTCTCAATGTACAAGTGAGTGTGTGTCTAAGTGAGTCGCTAGCCTCCTTATTTATACAAGACTGACACGTGTGGGAGTGTCCTTTCACTGGCAAGGTCGACTTCTTCTTCTGGGTGGTTATAACCACCTTTATTATATTCCAGGGCCTCTTTGATATATTCTGGGGCCGACTTTTTCTTTTGCCTATTACAATTATATTATGACCAATCCGTAAAAGGGGATTTGGTCCTTTTACAATAGCCGACATGATCAATCCACAATGGGGATTGATCAAATGAATAATATATCAAATAATAATAAGAATACACTTTGCAGTTACATTATTTCAACACTCCCCCTTAACAAGAAGGGTATTCTACAACAACATCAGACGAGAGAGAGACATTTATCATCAAAAGAATCAGGAGGACATCATCATCAATATCATCTTGGAAAACTGACTGGCGTATCTATAAATCATCGAAAGTTTTCTTCATCAGCAACATCGTTATTCTCAAAGGAATGCACTCATCATATGCATCAATATGTATTAGTATAAAACGAATACATCATCATCATCACAGCACGAGGCTGGCTCATCATAATACAATACTGGCTTTACGTCACAACTGTTAAGCTGGAGGCTCAATACTCGTCTTGCTTTATGTCACAATAATCAAGCTGGAAGAAAGATACTAGACTGGCTTTACGTCACAACTTCTCAATATGGAAGCACAATACTAGTCTCATCTCAATGTCTTGCTTTACGTCACAACACTCAAGATGGAAGCAAGATACTAGACTGGCTTTACGTCACAGATTCTCAAGCTGGAAGCACAATAGTAGTCTCATGTCATCGTCTTGCTTTACGTCACAACCATCAGGTTGGAAGCAAGATACTAAACTGGCTTTATGTCACAACTTTCAAGCTAGAATCACAGTGCTAGTCTCATCTCATCGTCTTGCTTTACACCACAACACTCAAGCTGGAAGCAAGATACTAGACTGGCTTTACGTCACAACTTCTCAAGCTGGAAGCTCAGTACTAGACACATCACATCTTCTTGCTTTACATCACAACGATAAAGATGGAAGAAAGATACTTGTCCTGCTTTATGTCACAACAATCAAGTTGGAAGAAGGATACTAGACTGGCTTTACATTGCAGCTGTCAAGTCGGAAGCACAGTTCTAGTCTCATCACATCATCTTTCTTTACGTCACAAAAATGAGGCTGGAAGCAAGGGATATCTCATCACAAAAAATACTCCCCATTTCGAGGAAGGTCCTTTCATACTATACCAAGCTTATCTCGAAAGTGCTCAAACTTTACACGAGATAGGGGATTGGTCAACACATCAACAACTTGTTCATCTGTGCTAACGTACTGGAGCTTTAAGGCTCCTCTCTGCACCATGTCACGGATGTAATGATAACGAATCTCTATGTGCTTTGACCTATCATGGAATACATGATTCTCTGTCATCTTTATGCAGCTCTGGTTATCACATAAGATCGTGGTTGCTTCCATCTCTAGGTCAAATAGGTCGGTCAACAACTTTCGAAGCCATATAGCTTCGCAACTGGCAGAACATGCAACAATGTATTCTACTTCCGCTGTGCTGAGAGCAATGCTGGATTGCTTCCTACTCTGCCACGAGATCATGACTGATCCCAAACTAAAACAACATCATGAAGTGCTTTTTTGTGTCAGAAACATTTCCTTCCCAATCTGAATTACTGTACCCATTCAATGCGAAATCATGATCTCCATCATAATTGAGACCACAATCTAATGTTCCCTTAAGGTACCTTGTCACATGTTTTGCAGCCACAAGGTGAACATGTCTGGGTTCTACCAAAAATCGACTCAAGGTGTTCACGGTAAAACAAATGTCTGGTCTAGTGTTTGTTAGGTACATCAGCGATCCAATAATCTGTCTATATAGTGTGGCATCAATCAATTTTGACAAAGTATCGACCAACAACTTCAACTTTGTTTCCATGGGTGTATTCATGGGCTTGCACTCTAACATGTCGAATCTCTTCAAGATTTCGACTGCATACTTCCCTTGGTTAAGGAAGATCCTTTCTGGACTCTACCATACCTCAAGACCTAAGAAATAATGCATTAGGCCAAGGTATTTCATTTCAAATTCTGAGGCGAGTCTCTTCTTACATTTGGTGATGATATTTTCTTCTCAAGTTAAGAATAAGTCATCCACATACAACAATAATATCATAGGCTCATCGTTCATAACTTTGAAGTAGAGGTTGGAATCTACTTTACTCTTGGTAAAGCCCAAGCTCGTCAGAAAGCTGTCTATTCGGCCATACCAAGCTCTAGGGGCTTGCTTCAATCCGTACAAGGCTTTCTTAAATTTGCAGACATGAGACTTCCTATCTTCAACTTCAAATCCTTGAGGTTGCTCTATATACACTTCCTCTTCGATAACACCATTTAGGAAAGCTGTCTTTACGTCCATCTAGTGTAACTTCCACTTTATCTTAGCTGCAAGGGCTATGATGGTTCTGATTGAAGTGTATCTGGCTACAAGAGCGAATGTCTCTTCATAGTCAATGCCTTCTTTTTGAGAAAATCTAGGAGCTACAAATCTTGCTTTATATTTCTCAATACTTCCATCGACAACATGTTTTATTTTGAAGAGCCATCTGGACGATACCACATCCTTGCTATTCGGTCTGGGAACTATTTCCCATACATCTTTCTTTATTATGGATTGGTATTTTTCTATCATGGTATCTGCCCATTCTTTCTTATGAATGGCTTCTTCAAAGCAGGTAGGCTCCTTTTCTAGGATATCACACATCAAAGCCATATAACTAGAGAATGGATTAGGTCTCTTCACATGTCTCGTGGTTCCTTCGGGAACACCATATTTCTCTCCATCTTGAATAAGCTCTCTAGCCCAAGCTAACTTTATTTTATGGGAGATTGTCATCTAAGGAGGTTCTTGAAACTCTGCTACATCATGATCTTCTAGAATTTCCTCATCAGGGGAAGTTACGACTTCCCTCATTGGTTCAGCAGCTCTGGGAACGTCCCTCACTGATTCTGCAACTCTGGGGATTACAGGTTCCTCTTCATATACCTCTTCAAGCTGGCATTTTCTCGATTTCTTGAGCGCTGCATATTCATCAAAGGTCACATCCCTGTTGACCTCAATGTGGCGGTGACCTGGTATATAGAGCTTGAAGGCCTTGGAGACCTCACAATATCCCACAAATATTCCTCTCTTTCCTAAGGGTTCCATCTTGTTTCTTTTCTCTTTCGGTATATGTATAAATATTGGGAAGCCAAATATTTTGAGATGGCTTACTTCTGGAATATTTCCAGTGAACATCTCTTCCAGGGTCTTGAACCCAAGTGCACTATGGGACAATCGGTTTTGCACATATACGGTTGTCATTGCTGCTTCTTCCCATAAGCACATAGGAAGATCTTGATCATGGATCATGGTCTTCACGACTTCCATTATCATTCTGTTCTTCCTTTCAGCCACACCGTTTTGTTGAGGATTATAGGGAGTAGTGAGTTCCCTCTTGATCCAAACATCTTTGCAGAAGTTCACAAACTCTTTTGAGGTGTATTCTCCTCCATTATCTGACCTTAGTATCTTGATCTTTCTTTCAGAAAGATTCTCTATCAAGGCTCTAAATTTTTTGAATTTGCTGAACACTTCATATTTAGATTTCAAGAGATACAACCAGGTCCTACGAGAATAATCATCAATACATGATGCATAATATACATACCCACTAATGGAGGATGATGGCATTGGGCCACACACATCTGAATGAATGAATTCTAGGACTCCTTCTGCTTTGCTGTCTTTCTTCGGAAAAGGGTTCTCGATGTTCTTCTCTTGTGCACATCCATTGCATACACCTTCATGGTCATCCTTGAGTTCTCGTAAACCTGTGACCGCTTTGCATATGTATGGTGGCACCTTGTAGTTAATGTGAGCTAATCTTCTATGCCAAGGTTCACATGGATTCTTAATGGCATGGGTCATGACAACTTTTGAGTGACCCTTTAGCTTATGCAAGCCACCTTCTTCTTTTCCAATCACGATTGCTTCACTTATGGTCTCTCCTTTAGCACATTGCCTTCTGCAACCTTCACTATAGCTTCCTTAGGGTTATTACCTGTGACCTAGAGCAAGGTCAACAAAACAACAAGCAAGAGTAATATCCTTTTGATAATATAAAGTAATAGCACGAACAATCATCACAGTAGCTCCTTTAGAGCTATCACTTGTAACTTGTCTGAACCAAAGATTAAAGGTAAGGAATACAATATGAAAATGAGGTCAACACTCTCATAGTGTTGCGATCAAACATTCCTCCATGGTAACTTGGAACTAACACACAAGATTCTTCTTAGAGGAGGTGTTAGTTGTATCAGACAAATGATTACGTTAATCATTTACCTCTATATTCTCACATGCTATCAAGTATGATACTTTACAAGGACTGCTATCTCAACTATAGTCATCAACTTGTCATGTGTACCTTTGAATCCTATTAACTTGATTAATCAAACCCGAAGCCTTGTCCTCAGGAATGAGTGCTTGCTTTTTCTTCCGAGTATCCTTCACTCAAGATGACGAGTGATTTCTTCAACCTATCTTCTGTACTAAGACAATACTCTATCTTGACAGAAGGTTGGGTTAGAGGATAAGTTCTATGATCTCAACTTTTTAATCCATCTAATACCTTGACTCAGATTTTGATCAAAGGTTAGAATGATGGTCATAACTACAACATGTAACATTGGTCAAAATAATGTATAACAAATAGATGCATATCAAAATAATCACACCTAGGTTGCATCATTTCTCTGAATGTGTTGGATCTTGAGATCCTTCTAGATCTATGGCAAGAGATCCCTTCTTTTGCAAATACTCTTTAAAGTTTAACCAATTTAAACATATGTGAGTACATACCTCTGATAGCATTTGCAGGTAGTGGCTCCATTTGGCAACATCGGTAATAATTACCAACTCTTAAGAACTTCAAGAGTGACTGCAACTGGTACTACGGCTACAACTGCAACTGATACTGCAACTACAACTGGTTCAGAGATTGCAACTGCAACTTGGGGTTTTATGAGGAAACCCTAATTTTTCAAACTTCAAAATTTGAAATTCTGATCCAGGGGATATATGCACTGAGCTGAGGCAAGTAAGTTGGTGCAGTCAGATTTATGAAAATCCAACTTTTACCCCCTCAAACTTGATCTGCAGATTTCTGGACTGGTGCTTCTAGTTTTCTGGTACTTCTGGTACTTTGTGAAACTAGGGTTTCACTTTCCGGGAGATCTAGCCACTGAAAAGGTGCGCTGAAGGTGCCAAAATGATCCTTGGGGGAGGGCACACTTTTCTAGATGGTTTTAGGGCTGAAATACCTCACCAACAAAAAGCCCTAATTTGCATGTACGACAACAGTGACGTTTTTCACTTTTTTCTTGTGAAAGATGTTCTCTTCAGCTTGGCTCTGATACCATGTTAATTTTTAAGCCATTATTATAGTTCTTTCATTTCAATAGATAACAACAACATAAGACAAGATCATTGAGAAATACACAATCACAAGAGACACAACATTTATCTTGGGAAACCCTCTAAGGGAAGAAAACCCAGCGAAACTTCCTTATTATAGATAACCAATACAATGCCAAGAGATAAATCAAACAAGTACATAATGTCCTCTCCCAAATATGCGCCTCCCTCTCTCTCTCTTCTCCAACTGCAGCTCCAAAACTTGTCTCTCAATGTACAAGTGAGTGTGTGTCTAAGTGAGGCACTAGCCTCCTTATTTATACAAGACTGGCACGTGTGGGAGTGTCCTTTCACTGGCAGGGTCGAATTCTTCTTCTGGGTGGTTATAACCACCTTTATTATATTCTGGGGCCTCTTTCATATGTTTGGGAACTGTGGTTACTCAGCTGCTTGCACTCCAAGGCAAGAGTTTTTAGTCTGTCAACTGTGCTGCGGGCAGTTGCTTCCCTTTGGTCTCTTACATCTTGAGGGGTCTCGGGCACAGTGTGGAGTTCCAAGTTTGCTATGCATTGCTGTAATTGCTGAATTACGTCTTCGAGTTGTTCCACCTGCTATGGAACTCTCTCTTCAGCCTTTACTTTGACAACTGCCACAGAACAAAGTGCTCTGGTGACCCTTTCCTTTACTTCGAGTTGCTCTGCGAGCAAATGTTCATTTTCTTTATGCAGCTGAGCTTTTTCTTCATCAAACTTTATATGGAGGGCGAGCTTCTCTCGTTCTGCAGTACTGCACTGCTCTAGAAGGTATTCTTGTGCTTGTGCTAAAGCCTGGGTGGATTGCGCTGTCTCCTCCTATGCTCGTCAAAGGTGAGCTTCGACTGTATTAGCGATTCAGTGGAGTTGAGCTAGATGATCTCCTAGTTCTGGTGTTCCCAATGGTGGAGGCACAGTGGAAATTGCACGGCTGGACTGTAGTTCCTATTGCATCCCTTGGATTTCAACCTTGATTCGACTGTATATCTCTTCCTGCTGAGCTTCTTTCTTTTCTTCTATCTCCAGCGAAGCATCGTTCAGTGATGCAACGATGAAGTCGAAGTCATTCGAGGTGAGAGTGGTCTGCATTTTAGTCATAGATGCTTTTGATTTCTTCCTTGAAGAAGGTTTCAGAGGGGAAACCTTCCTTTTCTTCGAGGGGTCCTCCTCATCTCTAGGCAGTGTAACCTCTCCTTTCTTCTGTTCAACTTCTGTGCCATCTATCTCTTTGCCATCTCCTCCTTGCTCTGCTGAGATGGAAGCGGTCTTCACGGATGCATTGTCTAAATCATGGACCTCTTCGGTCTTCTTTATCTTTCTAGGTCCAGGTGTATCATGCGCTGCTTCTGGACTGTCTAAGTTGGACATCTCTGCAGGGTCTACTGGAATTAGGAGGTCCGCTGACCAGTCCTTGGTGATCTCCTCCAAGTCCTCTTCTGTCAGCTTGTAGTAAGACTGCAACCATTCCTTGTGTTCGTCAGCTCGCGTTGTGATATAGATGAAATGGTAGTCTGCACTAAATTCATTAAAGGTCTGAAACAATGGAGAGTGTTAGGGGTTATACGCGGCTCAGACTGGATGGATGTCTTCAACTGGTTGTAATATGTGTGGAACACAACATTCGATTGCCATTTCTTGTTCATGTCGCGAGAGTACCATAGCGTACCAAACTTTGTGGCCAGAGGTTCAAAGGGCTTGATGTCCGGGGAGGTTGCACCTTACGACATCTCCCATGCGATGAAAATGATCAGTATAAGAAGCCAGCTGAAGTAGAATTCGTATCCCTGATCTTGCGCTTCCTTGCAGTCCAGTTCCAATTGGTTCATGAGGTACTTCGCCCAATTCATTTGTAGGCCCTCCGCGCACTTCCCTGAGAGGTCGACAACAAATCCAGTCACTTGGGTGGGTTGGTTCTTGCGAACTACTTTCCTGCAATTAATTAATAGGAAAGGTGCACTGCGTCGTTCTGGATAGAGGCTACCTTATAACCTCGTGTTCCCTTCTCAAAATCTCCATAGGTGTCTTTAATCTTCTGCGCAAGAGTGCGATCCATGGCTTTTCTAGGGTAGAAATCTTGTGGGTCAGGGCCTTGCATGCTTAGACCTGTGATCCGATTGATCAATGTCGGATCCACTGTGATATGACAGTTTAACCATAAATATTCGCCATGGTAGAAGGACAATAGAAGTTTGATGCATAAGTTCACTTCTTAGTGCCTTTCGAAGTGAGGAATCTTCATGATATTGAGCAGTGTGGACTGCGTGAGGTTCATGGTCCATGATTGGGGAACGATCTTCGAGTTATTTCCTTTGGTCCTGGTCATATACTTATGTGGGGCGAGCATGCTATATACCTTCTTTTCGTTGAGGTTGAAGTTGCTAAAATTCAACGCTGCAATCTTATCTTGGTTTGCGCATATCCCTTTCGAGAGGTACGCAGTGACCAAAGTGTACTCAAAATCTCTGGGCACACTGTCTCGATTGATTGTGCCGCTCAAGGGTGGTAGATAGGCATAAAATACTCGGAATCAACTTGAAATTCTCGATATTGTCTCTGTGCTTAGTTCATTTTTCATCTACTGGCCGCGATGGTCCGGCTCGAGCAGTGGACAAAGATGCTTGCACGAATCTTGTAGATGAAGCCTGGATACCTTCAGACATCGACATGAATCTCTTAGTCATCAAGTCGAGGAGTACTTCTGTTACTGATTCTTGAATTGCGGTGAGCTCGTCGGACATCCACGCTTGGGATTAATAATATCAGGTCAAGTTATCTTAGATACTACACTATAGTAATCAACAAGAGCTCAATGATCACTGTATACAACAACAACTTAGTCTATGGGCTCAAAATTCTCAGTTAGCAAAAGTGTTCTCGGTGCATGGCACGATGAGATAAATAAGTAACTTGACAACGGTTCGCTTGCAACGGTTATGAGCCTCCATTAACTCTTGTTCGATCCGTTATGGTGCGTTCTAACGGTCTGATGACGAACCTTTATTGCCTTTCTACCCGTTTGGAGCGTCGATCGAACGGTTATAATATCCCAATGATTATATTGCTTCGCCATGGCGAAGTGCCATGTGTTGTTGTTTTGATATCCCGACGAAGCTCCAATTCTGCAAATTTTCTGTCTGCAAAGTTCTCTCTGGAACCTTCTGCAACTGAGCTCTCTTCTTACTTTGCTTTTTAGCCTTCTTTCCAGTGAGCTTCATCTCGGTAGTTCATTTTCCATTTTGATTCTTATCTTCTGTTGTCTTAGTTACTTTGTGCTGTTGATATTTTCTCCTAGGACTAAGGGGTAACACCTCTTCTTTATCTGAGATAGGTACTTCAGTCTCCTATGAGTCTTCTAATGTTCTTGCAGCTTCGACATCTGGGTTTCTAGTGTTAAATAGCTTCGATCTGTTCTTTGATCAAGTGTGCGATCGTTCTGGTCATGAAATCTTTTAACTCTTGTTTCTTATGCTCTAAGACTTCTTCTTCTTTCTTTCGTCTGGCTTGATTTATGTCAATCCAAGGTTTTCCTATTAACATGGTAAACGGGGTGCGGTCTTCATCAAATTTAATAATCTCAAAATCTTCCTCTGTCGAAGTTCCATTGACAGTCATAGGTATCTGGGTGAGACTTCCACACATGTTTACCATTTTTCCTCTGAATAACCCTATTCCTCCTAATGAGGGAGTCATAACAGACCTCCCTATAACTTCCCAAGTTCTCTCGGTCATGACATTCACCCGTGTTTCCTCATCTAGAACACAATCAATGTTGAAGTCTCATATTCTTTCTTCGATGCATTCTTTTCCTTTGAAGATCTCTGATAATCTGACATGTCGGTGGTTATTCAGGGTTTCTTTCATCTGTAGCAATGCTTGCTTGGATCCTTTTTGGTATTCTGCCATAATCTTAGTTTCTGGATCTGCCTTAGGGTTCTCTTGATTCAGATTCATTCTTTCAAGCTTAACAATCATTCTAGGGAAATCCAATATTTCATGTCTAGAGCCTTACAACAGAGGCAACTAGGTCTTCCACCATGACATTCCTTAGCCAGATGTCCCAGTCTTCTGCAACTGTAATAGAGGGTTAATCCTCTCTTTCTTTTAAATGATCCCCAACCTCTTCTGTACTACGCACTAGGATCATGGTAGCTAACCTGCAACAAATTCTTTCTAGGATCCTGCATCCACTCGTTAGTCCAAACATTCTGTCTATGCATAGGTATAACATATCGTTCACTATTCTTATCAGATTTACTCATATCAAATCTTCTTTCATGTATTAATACCCTAGTTTTCATGCTAGAACTGATCCTATCAATCATACCTAGATCCATACTCTAGAAACAAAAATTTCTACTTATTTTACTTCTACAGAGCACAAAGCTTCCATATCTAAAACTTTTAACTATTCTTACCTTTATCAGAGCACAAAGCTTATAGATCTTACCTTTTTTTAATCAAGAATTCTCACTTTTACCTTTCTTAGGGCACAAAGCTTCTAGATCTTACCTCTTTTCTTCAGATCTGATCTCCTTTCTTCAGATCGGGGTTCTTTCTTTAGCACAAATATTTATAAATTAAGTAGAATACTGCACACTAGGGAACATATTTACGCACAAAGCTTCCACAATTTCAGGATGAATCTTTGCACAGAGCTTCTTCTTTCTTAGTTCCCAGCAATCACAGTTTCAGGTCCTAGCAACGGAACCATTTGTTGGCACATGGGCAGACCCAGGGTTCAACGCTACAACAACGCACCAACAAAGCTCTAATTACCGACCCTTTTAGCAACATCTGCGAAGCATATGAAGTCTCACCCGAGGTAGAGGCAGGGGTGGTTGCAAGACTCAGGTGTTTGCAACCTTAGCTGGGACACAGATCTGTGATTCTAACACTTAATAAAACACTTAGCACCGTCAGTTCCTCAATATGCAAGCAATATCCACTTCACTAATAGAACAAAGCTTCACAGTATTCACACTAATATACTGTATTCAATAACTTAGCATAGGAAAATAGATCAGATCGAGTAGATCAAACACTAAATATAACCATATAGATTAGATATAACATTCTTACATCTAATAAGCACAAAGCACAAGTAGATTTATCTAAATACATCCAAGCACTTAGCAAATAACATGTAAATCACATAGGACAAAGCACAAAGCATCATAACATAGGATTTACGTGGTTCACCCTCACTCTGGGGATACGTCCACCAACTCTTCTTCTTTATAGTCTTCAGTCAATCGATTACAAGCATAAAGTCTTAAAACCCTTACTCTGCATAGGACAAAAGATTTGCGTAGCTCGCTAGATCCTTCTTCCTTGCGTTACAACACAAAGCCTTATACAGTCTCTCACAAGGACTTGCACTCAGCTTTGTGTTAAGAACCAAACATCAATATAGCATAGAAAAACCTCAAGAAAAGTACTCAACGCCTTGAAAAAGAGATAATATCAGATAATAAGCCTCTTCGAGGGGGCAACCTCCT
>JZKD02S1675319.1:539447-550026 GCA_000966675.3 Picea glauca
ATCATGCATGATTTTAGGATCTAGAGCAAATCTCTCTATGAGGTGGCATCACCCATTGTACTATAAATATGTAACATTGGAGTGAATATAGTGTGTTGGCTATTATGCCTTTTCCTCCATTTTGTTGTTATTGTCTCTATTTTGTCAATTGTTATTGTTGTGTTTAATTTCTTCAATTTCGTCCCTCTGTCGCGTGAGTGCTTTCTCAAGCAACAGATTGATAGGATCGTCTGCTCCGTCAATTTTCTTTTCTTCTGCCATTGAGGGTTTCTTGGGTGTGCGAGAGAGATTGTCTTAAAGAGAGACAATCTCGAGTCCCAACTTTCTATACTCGGACCTCGTCGGGGACATGCACTGAAAAAACAATCAAGAGCAACTTGCTCTGATACCACCGATCCGGATTATTTTCGGCACGAAATGAGAGCGGAGATATAATAAAGAAATGCACAGAGATATTGCAGATATTCCATAATATAACATAAATGTATGAGAGATTCAACCATAAACACAGATATACAGTAATACATGATTTCTATTAATCAGAGAAATGTACAGAGACTGTAAAAATACAGAGTGAAAGACTCGCTAGAATGGTGACAACTTATCTCTGAGAAGAGATGTGACGGCTACTCGCATTCACAAGAAGATGATTACAATGAGGCTCTGAAGGCCTTTTTACAATAAACGAGAATGCAAAAAGTCCTAGACATCCAAAAACCTAACCCTAGGAGATGAAGCGCCAAAAGTCATGTGGGCCCCGTTTGGGTAAGTGAGTACATCAACTTCCCGGGGTCGTAACTTTTGCATACGATCTCCATTTTAGGCGTGTGATAGCTCATTGGAAAGGTATCATCGAGGAAATTCATTTTAGGGGCTCAATCATGCCTTCGGCTATCATTGAGAATTTTGATATCGAAAAACCTTCATTTGGACCCTCAAAATGGCCCCAGAAGTTAAAACCTGCTAAAAATAGTAAATTGCCAAAATTGTCAGAAAACTATTTTGAGCCATTTGGAAAAGGTGAGTGGCCACCGATATCCACCTGGATCAGGACACATGATGGACCATTTCTAGGATTAATGATTTTTTTATATTTTAGGAACCGAACTGAAAGTCACTACTCTGGCTTGGGAACTAGTTAACAACAACATCATCCATGGAGATTTGTGGAAGTGAGTAAGCCGGCTTGTGCTGAGACCTCTTGTTCTTTGGTTTGAAAAAATAAAGACCATTACCTTGGCTTGGTAATGAGAAATGATAATGTCACTTCCGTAATGTTAATATTATGGTAGCTTCGGGAGGTATGAACCTCTATTGTGACTTATGACGAGACTAGAATTCTCCGAAAGGAAGTAAAGAATTGAAGGAAACCCTAGACAAGTTGTTGGTTGGACAAATACATTTAATATGAATTTATTGATACCCAGAAGGAGAAGTCGACCCCAGTTAAATTGCCTAGATTACTATAAATACAGGGTGCTAGTTTCCATTATTCATCATCTCAGCAGTTGCAGAGAGAGCCAAATCTGCACAAGCAGTTGCAGTTTGGTGCACAAGTTTTTGGGAGAACTGGAAAGTGGTGCACTAGCTTCTGGGTGGGATCATCTGTTCAACTTAGTTTTTGTTTCTTGCTCGGTGCATTAGTCTCTCCTGGCTATTGGATTGCTACTAGAATTCTCTTTTCAGTCAAGGTCAAGGTGCTCGGAGGGTGGCTTCGGCTAGTGGTTGGGTGACAAGGGTATCGTCAATGGTAAAATGAGCACAATATTCTATATTCTAATAGGTTATGGGCCCACACCCCTTCAGTCAGCCTAAAACACTGGAAGGAAACATAGCCGCTAGATATTGAGCTGATTGAGGAACTTCCACTAGGGTTACTAGCAGGTGCAACTTCCAAATCACTGCAGCTAGGGTTACTAGCAGAAGCAGTTGCATAAACCCTAATTCTCAGATCCGACACCTTGTGATGGAGCATCTCGCTCAAGGAGAAGATATTCAGATGCACCCTAACTTAGCGCACCTATTGACTCTCTCAGAAGACAGAAATGACAAAGTTGAAGTTTTGGATCAAGGCATGACCAGTTACCAGTCAACCGATTACATGTGTGAAACAATCAGTCTCTTACACTACTTAGCACTTACCGGGACAATTGAAGACAATATGTGGATAATCGACAGTGGAGCTTCCAGGCACATGACGAGAGATCAAGCTAGACTCTCAAATCTAAATGAGAGAAAGACAACATACAAAGTGGAGCTTGGAGACAAAAGCACCTACCCCGTCGAAGGATTTGGACAAGCCTCCATCAAGTTGGAATTAGGTAATCATGTTCACTTAAGCAATGTTTTATATGTACCTGGTTTAGAAAAGAATCTTGTATCAATATCATGTTTAGAAGACAAAGGAAACATAATAGCCTTCATGGATGAAAAAGTGTTATCATGGCATAAAGATTCCAGCATAGAAGATGCTAGGGTTATTGGAAGACGTGAAGGAAATCTGTATAAACTACTAGAACGAAATGAAGAAGCTCTAGTACACGACAAAGTCAACCCTAATGAGCTTTGGCATAGAAGGTACGCTCATATCAATTATCAAGAATTACCTTTCCTCAAAAAGATGGTTGAAGGAATACCAGAATTGAAATCTACACATGAAGGAATTTGCAAGGGATGTGCCCTTGGGAAGAATATCAAAAAACCATTCCCAAGCAACAACAACAGATCTAAGGAAACCCTAGATCTAATACACTTAGATGTTTGTGGTCCAATGCCAGTCAGATCTTTAGGAGGATCTCTCTACTACGTAACTTTCATAGATGACTATTCAAGAAAGTTGTGGTTGTACCTACTGAAGTCAAAAGACGAAGTATTCAACAAGTTCCAAGAATTCAAGATAGAAATAGAAAACCTTACGAAAAAAAGATCAAGACATTAATAACAGATAATGGAAGAGAATACACCTCGAAGGAGTTCATTGCATTCTGCAAATCAGCAGGGATTAGGAGGGAGCTAACTGTTCCTCATAATCCTCAACAAAACAGTGTAGCAGAAAGAAAGAACAGATCTATCGAAGAAACAGTAAAATCCCTATTGAACGATCAATATCTATCCATGTTTCTATGGGGAGAAGCAACAATGACGACAATATACGTACATAACAGAAGCCCTCATCGCATATTGAAGGACATGACACCAGAATAATCATTCTCAGGTAAGAAACCTAACGTAGAAAACTTAAGAATATTTGGATGTCAAGTTTACTCTCATATTCCCAAAGATAAAAGAAATAAACTAGAACCCTCAGGAAAGAAGAGGATATTTGTGGGATATAGTGATTCATCCAAAGCCTACAAAATATATATTCCAGAACAACACAAGATAGAAGTTAGCAGAGACGTAACATTCAATGAAAGGATGGCCTTAAGAAAATCTATTGAAGAAACTATAGAAGAAGAAGAAATTGAAGAACCAAATGAAGAAAACACAGAAAGAGAAAATAACGAAAAAGGATCAACTTGATCATCCTATGGAGCCATGTGAGAATATTGATCTAGATAATATACCAAAGAACAAGAAACAACCAGCTTGGCTTGAAGCCACATTAGAAGACGCAGAAAGAATCAAGGTTCCAGAAGGAACATCTAGGAAGAGGAAAAGACCGAAAATATTCTCAAGTTATGCAACATATATGACAAAGCTTCTAGATGAAGAACCTACTACATTCGAAGAAACAATTAAAAAGGGACAATGGGAAGAAGCTATGGCGGAAGAACACCAGTCCATTATGAAAAATGAAGTATGGGAAATTGTACCCAGACCTAAAGAGAAATCAGTGGTAACCTCAAAATGGGTATACAAGATCAAACATGAAGCAGACGGAAGCGTGGATAAATATAAGGCAAGATTCGTGGCCAGAGGGTTCTCCCAGAAGGAGGGACAATACTATGACGAAACCTTTGCTCTGGTGGCAAGGTATACCTCCATCAGAGCTATCATATCTCTTGCCGTTTCCATCAGATGGAATCTACACCATATGGATGTAAGGACAACCTTTCTCAATGGAGCTATTGAAGAAGAAGTATATATTGAACAACCTCAAGGATTTGAGGTACATTCCAGAGACACTCACGTTTGTAGATTGAAGAAAGCTCTATATGGACTCAAACAAGCTCCAAGGGCTTGGTACACTAGAATGGACAACTATCTAACAAGACTTGGTTTCTCCAAGAGTCATGCAGATCCAAACCCTTATTACAAATTCGTGGACAACACACCTATGATTCTACTATTATATGCTGATGATCTATTCATAACAGGTGAAGAATCTCTAATCATCCAGTGCAAGAAGGATTTAGCCTCTGAATTTGATATGAAAGATCTAGGTCTCATGCACTATTACTTGGGACTAGAAGTATGGCAGAAGCGTGGTGAAGTATTCCTTGGAAAAGGAAAGTACACAATAAAGATCCTTCAGAAGTTTGGAATGATGGACTGTAAGTCCATGGACACTCCTATGAATGCGGATATAAGAAAAGTGAAAGTCCCAGATTCTGATCTAGTAGATCCATCTCTATATTGACAGCTAATTGGATCATTGATGTATTTGGTAAATACTCAACCAGATATTTGCTTTGCTGTAAATACATTAAGTCAGTTCCAGGTGGAACCTAGACAAGAGCATTGGATAGCTACAAAGCATTTCCTAAGATATATTTGTGGGACAATAAAATATGGCTTGAGATATACCGCATCTAGTGATATCCAACTTCATGGATTCACTGACTCTGATTGGGCAGGAAGTGCAGAAGATAGAAAGAGTACTTCAGGTATGTGTTTCAGCTTGGGCTCCACTATGATATCTTGGGGTAGCAGGAAACAAAAGTCAGTCACACTCAGTACAACAGAAGCAGAGTAAATGACAGCTTGTGAAGTATGCACAAAATCAGTATGGCTAAGGAAGTTAATCTCCAATTTATTTGATCAGACTCCAGAATCGACCATAATATATTGTGATAATCAGAGTTGCATAAGATTATCCGAACATCTAGTGTTTCATGAAAGGTCGAAGCACATTGAGATCAAATACTACTTTATTTGAGATAAATTCCAAGAAGGAGAGGTAAAGCTCGAGTATATCCCCACTGATGAGCAGACAACATATATCCTGACAAAACCTCTATCCAGAATCAAGTTTGCATATTTCCGAGAGAAGATGGGGACCGTGGAAATAACTCCCTTAGATGAAAGAGAAGATTCTCCAAGCTAGAGAAGGTATGAAAAAATATTCTTGAAAAACATTTATTTTTGTGATTTAAATAACTCTCCAGTTAGGAGGGAGCACTGAAAACATTATTTATATTTCTAATTGAAAATTAGTCCAGATTGGATAGATGCTTTCCTATTCAAAAAGTGGATTGAGATTTCTGATGGACAATGAGTTCCCATTGTAGTTAACATGGGAGGCAGACTGATTGCTGATGTATCATAGACAATGACTTCCCATTGTGATTAACATGGGGAGTGGTCTAGGACAACCATTCTTCTTGGCAGTCACTCTGAGTAGTGGTCAAGTAGAATGGTCTGCCTCGTCGGGCAGTCATTCTTTCGAAGTTCACAGTTGTGAGAAGTTTCAAAGAATGGTCCGTTTTGGAGGTTGATGCCAGACAAACATTCCTTGAGGGTTATACATTCTCTCCAGGTTACACTTTGTTTAGTGACGGAGGAATGGCCCAGGGTAGGGAATGGTCTGGACAATTATTCCTTAGGGTAGACTCATTCTCTCTAGGTTACACTTTGTTTAGTGTCGAAGGAATGGCCCAGGGTGGGGAATAGTCCAGGCTTAGCAATTAGGGACAGTCATTCCTTAGGGTAGACTCATTCTCTGCAGGTTACACTTTGTTTAGTGTCAGAGGAATGGCCTAGGGTGAGAAATGGTCCAAACATTTCTTAGGTTTTATACATTCTGTCCAGGGTGCACTTTAATTAGTGTAGGAAGAATGGCCCAGGGTGAGAAATGGTCTAGGCTCAGAAATAAAAAATAATCCTTCTTCCTTGAAGAATGGGGTAGATAGCCCATTGTTGATATTCTATACTAAGGGCAGACATTCTTTCAGATCTCACAGACGCGAGTGAAAGATTGGCCCAGATGATTCAATTTTTATCATAACATTGTTTCTATGGAGGTTGCTATCAAATGTTTGTTATGGAGAATAAATGACAATAGATATGCTACTGTGGTGGATTTATTCCACTATTTGTGATTATGTTTCACAGTTTGAGTAGTTGCGTACTACCTGAATAGACACAAGTGTGTTCTATTAATTGATATTGTACCAGTTGTCATAGGAGATTATCCAGTTGGATAATAATGACAGGTGCTCGTAGTGATACCAGTTGAATGGTCTATTGTGCTCAAGACCATACCTCCCTAGTTAGGAGGGAGTGTTAATATTATGGTAGGTTCGGGAGGTATGAACCTCTATTATGACTTACGACGAGACGAGAATTCTACGGAAGGAAGCAAAGAATTGAAGGAAACCCTAGACAAGTTGTCGGCTGGACAAATACATTTAATATGAATTTATTGATACCCAGAAGGATAAGTCGGCCCCATTTAAACTGCCCAGATTACTATAAATACAGGGCATCGGTTTCCATTATTCATCATCTCAGCAGTTGCAGAGAGAGCCAAATCTGCACAGGCAGTTGCAGTTTGGTGCGCAAGTTTCTGGGAGAGCTGGAAAGTGGTGCACTAGCTTTTGGGTGGGATCATCTGTTCAACTTAGTTTCTATTTCTTTTTTGGTGCATTAGCCTCTCTTGGCTATTGGATTGCTTCCAATATTCTCTTCTTAGTTAAGGTCAAGGTGCTCGGAGGGTGGCTTCGGCCAGTGGTTGGGTGATGAGGGTATCGTCAATGGTAAAATGAGTACAATCTTCTATATTCTAACATGTAAAACCCCTATGGTCATGATGGACCAACTCGTGATGAGACCTTCCCGCTTACACTTTGGACCTTATGTTTATTTTAAGCACACATGTGATCTAGTCATGGGATGAAATTAAACCTTTGTAATGAGATTGACTACAAGACATGGAAGCGGATCCAGCAAGTTCCTTAAGAACGAGGAGTGGCGTAAGAAACCTTTAAGATGCTCATGATTGTCAAGGACTTAAATAATTTTTCTGAATCGATCTTTGAAAGGAAAGGGACAAAATTATGGAAATAATCAATTTTAGAATTTAATTGCCAAGGTTAATATGTATTTTTTGTTCGTAGGACAAATTTTGAGTTTTTGTTGGTAGCTTGGAAATAGACAGACTGTGTAGTCTTTTGAAAACCCAGATTCCTTCATGATGATTATATTTTGAACAAAAAAGTAATGAATCAGAAACATAGATATACAAACAAAGGAAGAGATTCAATAAAAAACAAAGGAGAAGAACACACAAAAAAAACCAAATCAGATTTTATTGAAAGAAATTCAAAACCAAAAGTCAAAACGAACCAATCAAAACAACAGAAAGAAAACTTCAAAAAATAATTTGACCAAAAATAAAACCAGGCCAACCTCTCATTAAGAATGAGGATCAAAAGGAAGAACTAAAATGTTCAGAGTTTTGCGTATAGGCAGGTTATTTTCATAAGATAACGATGCATGAGATGTCATTTTGACCAAGTTTATTATTATAAGTCACAGAGACTACAAGGAAGCAGAAAAATCCTTAATCAGGATGGGTGCAATTATGTGCAGTGGTAAGCTATGCTTGTTAGGATAAAACTAATGTGAATTAAAGAGAAAATCCCTTATTGCTTTATTAATTCTTCATAATATATGAAATCATTGCCTCATGATTCCAAGTTTTGTGAAATGAACATTTAATCAAGAAAATGAGAAAGGGAAAAAGAAAGGAATTGAAAGAAAAATTCCCTGACAACATTCAAACAATGGTTCTCTTTGTGTGCCCATGTACCTTCATAACTGAATTATTCAAAAGAGAAAGTGAAAAGGCGAGAAACAAAAAAAACTAAAGGAAACCTACTCCTAAACCTACTCTAACTACTAAGAAAATAGGAATACTAAGTGTAGTCGTATTTCCAGTGCAACCATCAGAGTAACTCCAATCCTGCAATGAAAACAAAATCGAATATTAGTAACAAGAATGGAAGTGTATCAAAATATGAAAAAAATACATCATACTTAACTTTATAATCATCATTTAAAAACAAAGCAAGCATGTCCTTACCATTCCATTGAACATTCTTTCTGTATGAATCCTCTAGCCATTCTGCAATTTTGTCATGATATGGGTCATAATGGCATGGGAGAATGTAACTGAGTTTATAAAACTTGTGAATATTATGGGGACCTGACATAACCATCGACCAAGGCTGAAGTGCCCCATCCTCCTGACAATTCTCCACATGTTCAACAATTTCTTCGCATGGAGGATCTAAAAAAATCATGTCATTCTTACCTCCTAGATATTTAGGTAGAAACAAAGCAAGCATAACTTTACCTTTATTATGAATTTTTTTTAGATATGAATCCTCAATCCATTCTAAGATCTTGTCACAAATGTTAGAACAAAAGCTACAACTTTTATGAACTAGATATATCAATGGGGAACACATCATAAGAGGATTCATGACATCAATTAAATGATTGGTTTGAACACTTCCTTTGATGAGATGGATCATTTCAAAATGTGAAGCATAATCATTAAAATTTGAACTAATCAAAGAATGAATATGCAATGTAGAATATTTGATCTCCATAAGAATGAGTGCATTGTCTTTTTCAAAAATAAATCGTGTAAAATCATCTTACAACATGTCTTTTTCCCATGTGAGTGATGAAAGTGAAAGAGCATCAAATCCAACTTCATAAATGTTATGCTCAAAATTAATTTCACCAAATCTTGGCATTACGAAAATATTAGATTGTGCTGGCAAAGAGTAAGATACAATGGGTAAAATATCACGCACACCAGAATCTAATAAGAGTTTGGGATATACAGAGTAAAATGAATTAGAAATGAACACCTGAAAATATTCTCTTGAGCTATGATAATTAACAATGATATTCTCAAGATATTCCTCTTCACTTGCCTTAATACTTCCAGTCTGGTTTTGGTGATAAATCCTTCAACATAATACGATCATCTAAATTTGCCTCCTGCATGATAGACAATTCAAAACTTTCATGACAAACATCTAATATTTCCTGTGGATAAGGTATGATTTGTGGATGAAGGTTTAAGGTTTCTTCTTCAAATTGCAGATTTACATCTCTAATTAGTTTCAATGGAATGTTAGAATGCTTAAGATCATTTTCATCACTTAAATGTTCTTCAATAACTGAATTTAAGTACTGATTAGAGAAAGAGTTAGAAGAAGATGGACATATACCTAGACCCACAATAAAATATCCTTCCATGATAATCGAGGACTGAATATACAATGATTCGGAGGAAAAACCAGTTTGATTGTCAGTAAGAACCTTTTCAATAGATTATACTTCCCTTGCTTGTTCAAGATTTTCTGATGGATTCCTCTCATCCTAAAAACAAAATTCATCTCGCAATTGAGTGATAGGATTTGTAACTGATTCATCATTCAGGATAAAAAATGGTTGGATGAAAGGGGGCGCAAACATCAGAGAGGAGATTTAGTACAAATGACATGTCATCAAGATGAAATTTACAGAGAACATGATGGGTTCTTGTTAAAAATCCTTTTGGAGATGAATCATCATTGATTAGTAGAGCCTGAAATTCTTCACATAATCGATTGTAATCATAGATTTCGAAAGTGTCTAAAAATTCCTATACAAATTGAAACCAATCAACAATGTGATATGTTGGAGAAGACTCAAACCAATGTTTAATCCGACCCCTGAAAGTAAAAGCGAACAATCAGAATAAAACCTTTAAATTAGAAATATTATGCTTAATGCATTTACACCAAAACTTGTTAAGATGGTGTTTTACAGATACATTCCCCCCACCATCAAAGGTGAGTTTGGACAAGTGAGAAACTATCTTGTTGGGAATATCAGGTAATGAGAAGTGGAAAACATGTTCTAACACAGTGATTTGGGGGGCCATGGGAAATTAAATACATTCGAAACAAAGACTCCTACAAGGCCAACTTATCAGTCTGGCCTGCCTTCTAGTGCATTTCAAGATGACACAAAAAAAGGATTTATAAATATGGAATTATGACAGGCCGAGGGGTAAAACATTTAATCATTAAATTTACCTCGGCCCTCCTTCTAGCACCATTTGTTGACGGGAATATGTAAACACACCGTCAATTGGGAGGGGAAGCCTAGCTCAGGGTTGTCTAAGTAGTCCACGCCGTTTGGTATGAATTTCCCTAACGGGTTTTGTGGCTCCGCTAGCCAACACATGATCTAAAATAAGTTACAAATTAAAGCAATAAACTAAATACCTAACACATTGTTAGGACCACATATTGTACCCTTTTTGCCCATACTTTTTGCCATTATTATACCCTTCATCACCTGTATTCAAACTCATATTATCACTTCATCTGATCACTCCAAGGTATAC
>JZKD02S1675320.1:0-24357 GCA_000966675.3 Picea glauca
AGGCATAATTTTTTCAAATCAATATTACTCAAAGAGAAAGTTATATATCCCATATTTTCTTTTGATAAGTGGTAATGTTCCACAATGTACAAAATTTCATAGTTTCATATTAAGCTACAAATTTACTTTCAAATTTTTAAAGAACCTATTTCAATATTCTTGCATTGAGTTGTCTTTTAGTGCAATGAATAATATGGAATCCAATGGATATATACAAAGAGTAATATAAAGTATGGGATGTGTGATCCATATTCATGGAATGAATCAACCATAAGGTTGGGAATATTATCTTCACTTGAACGGTCTGTCTATAACAATGGTTTCCACCATTCATTGAAGGAGATCCCATTTGAATCATTGCAAAGATGAAATTAAAACTCACTTTTCAAGTGGAAGAATTTGGAAGTCAAAAAGATTCAACATAGTGGAATCTTAAAGTAAATTGAAATCATATCAAATAAAATGTATGAAAGCATAAAAACTACCAAAAAAAAAGAGAGAGAATAGCTTTTCCAATAAGAAAAATATAATCAAATTTCCATGCTAATAAGAATGATTTCTTCAAGTAAATCCAAACAAAATTTCGTAATGATTTGGAAAATAGAAAAAGCTAACACCAAGCTATTAATGACATTTTCAATATTTTAATATACATAAATGCAATAACTTACACATTGGTTTTACTAAATGATCAAGACCATATATTTTAATTACATATGAGAAAACATATATCTCAATCATCTTACTATTCGATGAATTGTATCCCTCTATCCTCCATAATGGGTGCAGTCTTTTCTAACAATGTTTAGTTCATGATATTAGATTTTTTCATCTCTTCAATCCCTTGGAATGCTACCATGAACAACAACACATTATAGTCACCTTTCCAATTTGATTAGTCATGCTCCCTAGAAGGAATGTTTATTTATGTTTAATTCAATAATTAGATCACGCGTGCACTTTGAAAATAATGTTGATATATTGTTTAATTCAATAATTGATTAATCGTGCACCTTGAAATTAAATAGATGTTTTATTTTGCGCCAAGAAAATAAAATAAAGTTGATTACACTTGCACCTTAACTTATGTTGTTATATGATTGATTAAGCCCTTATAATCTCTTGTGCCTTATAAAATAAAGTTGATTGCACTTGCGCCTTTAGAATAATGTTGACATATGATTGATTTAGTAATTATATTCTCTTGCGCCATGAAGAACAAAGAATATTTCTCATGCGTCATGAATAATATCGATGTATGAATGATTGAGTATTTAAATTATCTTGCGCCATGAACAATAATGATGTTGATTGATTGAGCTAGTTGGTTTTTGACTTGATTGTGTTAGTGGGATTTATAAACCTCCTTGTTCCTCAGAAAAGTCGCCAGCCCTGAGACCTTAAGTGGTCAAAATTAATCGGATAAATCCTGGGCTTGAGCGTTGCTTATGTGTCCTGGAGGTCCTAACCTTGCAGGGTAAGTTGGGCGGGTAGCTATTTAAATGCTTAGTGACATGGTTGATCTTTCAATTGTACATTGCTTTAGTCAAACGTGATGTGTTTATTGTGTCATTGATAGTTATGATGATGTGTTGATTGAGTCGTTGTATATGTGTTGATTCTGTCGCTTTTAGTTATGTTAAGGCAATGCTTATGTGTCATTTCAATTATGACGATGTGTCATTCTAGTTACAATGATGTATGTTGTTATTATGTTGTAACGAGTTTAATATCCTATTGCAAAACAAAAGAAAACAAAAATTATCTTGTACTTTGTTTGGTTGATGTAACGGCAGGGATGTTACAGTCCACAATGACATCACAATGACATCAGTTGTCAACGCTATGAGTCTAAATTTTAACCATCATAAAAAAAGGTATTATCGATAGCGCCACTTTTAGATTTAAGGGTAAAAATAGCCACTCTGAAGAAAAAAAATGAGATCTCTAGAGAGTTCTCGTTAAGTTGGTAACTTTGTCTAGTAGAGATGCATATGGACATCTTCTTTTTTTGATAACACCACATTTTAATAGATCTTGGAATAACCTCTCTATTTATGTTTTATGATGATGGGGGTATCTTTACAGTCTAACCTTGATCAGACTTGATCCTGGACTAAATTCAATTACATGTTCAATTCTTCTTTCTGGTGGTAACTCCATGGGGAGGTCTTGAAATTCCTTCTTGTGTTTTTGAACTAATTCTTGGATTTCTGAAGCTCTGGAGTTATCTTTTTCTGAATATTGTACCTCCATTTGGTGGCATTGGATGAAATAGGCAGTTTCTCTCTTCTAGATCATATTTTCCATCTGTCAAGATGAACAACTTGTTTTTGGAGAGGTTGGAAGCCATATAACTTATACCTTTACCCTTACCACTTGAATCTGATGAAATGCTTCTGTGATTAGTAGAGTAAGTACCCAATGAAATGCTTCTAGCTTGAGACCTCCCACATAAGATTGGAGTAATTTATTAGTAGATATCACAAACACTCGTGTAGTGAGGGATTCTCATTGATGTGTAGCTGTTGAATTCTATTGTTGTATGGTTATGGCGTAGTCGGAAACTGTATGGTAGTGGAATCATACAAAATTGGTGGTAATTTGTACAGAAATTTGACAACGGATTGGTAATGGCTGCTCGCAGAAGTATGGCAGTCGGTAATTTCCATATTGTACAAAATTCATATGGAAGTGATGTGTTGTACGAGTTAAACGTAGAATGATATTTGGCTGGTATGGTACACGACGGTGGATGTCCATCTGTGTATGACGACGATGGAGGGTGGTTTGTGTATAGTGACAGTGGGTAAGGTGTTGGTCGAATGAAACAAATACTATCAGGAGATTCTACTTAATTGTCAAGTGTGTGTTTTTCTAAATATCTTATTGATATGATAAATAGTTTATTTTATATATATAATTAACTTGAAATTGGAATTTTTAATTGTGAAGTGTTTTTTAAGGTTAATATCTCATCGATATAATGATTTGCAGATTTTTTTTTTTTATCTCCAACAATACTTTGATGTCAATGCTACATTGTTTTTATAAAATTGTATTATGGAATAATGATTACAAATATTTGAGTTAATAATCTATATTTTTATTACTTGTACACCATTAAATTACTATTAGTTTTACTAACTAAAAAACATTTCATATCAATCATACTAAACCAAAATTTCACTCACATACCTGGAAAAGTTTTAAAGCTACTAAACCAAAATCCTACTCACATACTTTATAAATTCATATAACATCTACTACTTTTTACTAAATTTTATATATTGTTTAGAGCACTAAACTTATTTTTTCTATTTTACTTAAATTTATTATAAATTCATATCAATCATGCTCAACCAAAATTTCACTCACATACCTCGCAAATTTTTAAAACTACTAAACCAAAATCCTACTCACATACCTTATAATTTCATATAATATCTATTACTTTTTACTAAATTTTATGTATTGTTTTTTTTTTTGTAAATGAGTGTATGAATCTATATTGTTTTATAAGGTTATAGTACAAAATTGATGCAAGGATTCCTAGAATCTGCCTTAACGGAAACCAGATCTGGGGTCCTTGGAGTGCAGTATCTGAAAATAAACAAAAAGTGTCTGGGTCGCCACAACGGGAAACCAACCCAACCTACCATAATCCAGTCTAAAAACTTCATCAAAAGAAATAAAAAAAGTTTGAACATAGTGGGGTGAGCTCCTACTTTAAGAGACAAGGTTTGGGCGGGTCCTGCGCTAGTCTAGGTTGATGGGGTGCTCTATGTCCCCTTTCTGCTGTGTCACATCCTCCTCCCTCTGTTCCACCAGACGTAGCTTTCTGATGCAAGCTGGGGTTCCATTACTGTCGATTGGAGTAATATCTATATGGTGAACGTAGCGTAGATGGAGATGAAATTGTCCTACCATCCGCTCCAGTTTCTCCTGTTGTCTTTTCTGGTCCTCCACCAATCTTTTTACCTCCATCTCCAGGTTGTTGAGGCAATTGAGAATTCCTGTGCGCTCTTTCTTCTACTCTTTGGTTTCCATCCTATTGGTCTCCCCCCGGTTCACACACATCTTACCTATCACCATTTTGGTTCTCCAAACTTCCTCCATCGTCCTATGGTAGAGGGTTATCCTCGATTGTGTGGTTCTGGGGTCCCGTATCCCCCCTGCTTCCTGGGTTAGTGTTGACCAGGCTTTGTCCCTGCAGGTGTTGTTAATTTCTCCCTCCCATATTTTAATGATCATCTTCCCCTTGGTGTCTACCTTTGTGAGGAAGGTGCTCCTTGCATCCCTGGCCACCTGTTCAATTCTTGTCATCTGACGGGCACTCTGTGGAGGTTCCTTTCCCTGGGGGACTCTCTTGCTACTAGTTTTCTTCATGCGCACCATCTTAACATGCAGGTGGTGGTTCTTACATTGGGTTCTTTCCCTGTTCCATTGCACATCCTTCTGATAAGTAAGGTGGCCCCTGTTATTGCGATGCCTTGTTCTGTGATAAGTTCTGGTGTCCTAGCCTTTATGGAGCCAACTTGGCTACAGTCCCATCCTTGCAATCATGAACTATTCGTCAAGGTGGTCCTGCCAATCAGAAGACTCTGTTCCAGAGTGTGTGCATTTGATGACCCTGTCGTTATCCCTGCACTAATGCTCTACCTTACTCATTGTACGCCATCCCTTTCCCGGTCCCATCTCGGTACTTAGGTGAGGTGTGTTCCTACTTGGCCCTAGTGAGACCTGTCGTCCATCATCTTTTGCCACCTACGATTTAGGTCCATCGTCCTTTGCCTCCTGCGATTTATCTCTTCTGCTTTTCGATGGGTAACTTATGTACTTCTTTTTATCGACGAGGTTGTGGTGTCGTACCTTCGCCTGATGTGTGATCTACGTTTCCATTTGCAACCTTATTTGATTGGTGGGCCATCAAATTCTTTCTAGGACCTATGTGTCCTACAGTGTCTGTTGTGCCTCCATTCTTGTCGTAATCTTCCATACTAATCCTCTATCCCAGTCTGTTGCCACAAGTTGGGTGCAGTCTGCTCGGAATTGACCTTGCAGGATGTTGCTCTAGATTGTGTCCAGTTATGGACCTTCATTCTCGACCCCCTTGTTTTCTATTATGTCCGCTAGTCCATTTGCTGACCTCCTCACCCAAGGCAACTCCACATTGATCCCTGTCTGCAAGTGCTACTGGATTTTTTTTCAGTAGGTAGGCCAATCGCCAATGCCTCTGGATCTTACCTATTCTAGTACCGTTTTGGAGTTTTCTCACTGTGTTAATGACTAGCACGGAGTCTCCTTCCACTATGGCATTCATCATCCCCTCCCAGCTAAGAATCTCCAGACCTGTCTCCAGGGCCCCGAATTTTGCGGCGTTATTGGTGGATTTTCCTAGGCTCCCCGTGTATATTCATATGATGTTCCTTTTATTGTCCCTGATTACTCCTCCCAGACCTACTCTTCTTGGGTTGCCTTTCACCGCCCCATCAAAATTCAACTTGAGAGAGCCTGGACGTGGCAGTTTCCAGTTGCCCTCACCTACTTGGAGTTGCGGTTGTTGTCTATCTAGATTGGGGTTGCACCCACCAGTTAGTTGGAAAACCTCTAGGACTCTGGAATCCTGATCAGTGGGTTGCGTGCTACCCTTTTGGCAGTTGCTTCTCATCACCGTATCGTGTATCATGGAGGTTATTGTTTCCTTGATCTTCCCTTCTGGCCAACTTTGGTTTTTGAAAATGCGCCTTTTCATTTCCTTCCATGTCGACCATATGATCATTCCTAGGGTGAGGATCCAACAGAGGTTCACCTCTGCTTGGTCATTGTAGTTTTCTCTCTAGAGCTTCATTGTTGTGGCTATGTTACCATGGATTTTTTTTGAATGACAAAAGATACTTGCTGCCTAGTCCCATAGTTCTATAGTGTAGTCACATTCATTGAGGATATGGTTGGTTGTTTCTTCCTGAGTTTGACATAGATGACATCTTGACGGACCAGTGAAACCTCTTTTCCTTAGGTTATCCCAAGTTAGGATGCGGTTGTGTAATATTAGCCACTGGAAGATCTTAATCTTTTTCCATTGGGGGTTGTTCCGGAGCTTATCCCAGTGTTGTGCTAGGTCATCTTAGTATGGGTCTGCCATATAGTGCCAGACTTCTTTTAGGTTGAATTCCCCTCCCTCCTTTTTTTCCCCACCTTAGCTGGTCTTCTACTTCTGTTACTGTTATTTTTAATTTGCCCAGTTCCTCCTCCACCTCTTTTATTGTTGTTGTGGGTATCTCCTTGTTATGAGGAATAATCTTGTCCCGGGTTCTTCATTTTTTGCAGTCTGTTCCCTGCTGTCAGTATCGATAGACGTTGATTTTTCCTTGTGTGATGAGGTCCTGTTGGAGTATCCCTCTGTCTGGGTTTTCCATCCTAGGTTATTATTTCCAAGCATCCTCCCAGAATCTGGATGTTCTTCCATTCCTGATTTCCCAAAAGCTGTGTGTCTGAATCCATGCTCTTTTGTGCCATGCTAGGTTCTAGATGACCGAGCCTTCCCTGGTTCCTCCAAAGAGTATTCTGTCCTGGTCACGGGTGTCAGGTGCGTACTTTTCCTTCCATAGGTTTACCCAAGGTGTTGTAGTTTCTTTGACCCAACGCCACCATAGTTTCTCCCCATATGCATTGTTGGTCATTTGTGGATCTTGCAGCCCCAAGCCTCCTTTTATTTTTGGCTGGCAGACTTTCTCCCAGGACACCAAGGCCCATCGTTTCTTTGTTTCTGCACCTCGCCACAAGAAGTCCCTCTAGATGGATCTAATTTTCTGTAGGATCCCCTGTGGGGTGGGGAAGACTGACATCATATAGGTTGGGATAGCTTGTAAGATAGTCTTAGTTAGGATCAGTCTTCCAGCTAGATTAACCGACCTATAAGTCCAGTTTTTTACCCGCTCCTGTAACCTATTTATTACTCCTTCCCAAGTTGACAACTTATATACTTTGTTTGTCAAAGGATCCCCCAAATACTTGGTTGGGAGTGTTTTTCATTCAAAGCCTAGAATGTTGATCAAATTCCTTTGGATAGATGGGTTGGTATTAAAGAAAAAGATCATCGACTTGGAGTGGTTGATCTCAATGCCCAAGGCTTCTCCAAAATATTCTAGGATGCATTTGTAGGCTTTGACTTATTTGACCATGGGTATGCCATGGAGGAGTGTATCATCTACAAACTGTTGGTGGGTTGAAGTAGGGAAATTTTCGAAGGGTTTGAGCCCTGTTATTTCTCTAGTTGTTGTTGTGCTCTTTATGCTCCTGATGAGGCCTTCCATCATAAGAATGAACAGGACGAGGGACATCGGGTCGCCTTGTCTAATCCCTCTCACGGGCCAGAGAGTTTTGGTTGAGGCTCCATTGATTATTAGTGAGTATCTTGTTGTGGATACTAGGATGAAAATCCAATTGATTCAGTTTTGGGTGAAACCAAAGGCTTCCAAAGTCTTGATCATGCAATGCCAGCTAATTTTATCATAGGCTTTTGCTAGGTCCAGTTGTATTAACATTCCCCCCCTCTTCTAAAGTTTTAAGGTGTGAATGATCTCATGGGCCTAGATGATATTGTCCATTATTTGTCTACCTTCCACAAAGCCTTCTTGTTCTTGTGAGATCAGTGAAGGTAGGAGGGGTTTCAATCTATTTTCTATGACTTTGGAGATAATCTTGTAGATCACGTTACAAAGTGCTATGGGTCTGTATCGGTCCGGGGTTTTGGCTTCATTTTCTTTAGGGATTAGGGTGATCATGGTTGTGTTTAGTGCTTTAAGGATGGAGGGAGACCTTCTAGAGTCCTCTACTACCTTATAGATGTCATATTTGACAATTTCCTAGCAGGCTTTGAATAACTCCACAGTGAAGCCATCTGGACCTGGTGCTTTCCCACTAGGCATTTCATGGAGAGCTTGATGAACTTATTTCGTGGCAATATGTTTGTTTAGGAATATGTTTTGTTCCTCGGTAACTGGGCATGGAACATGCTGGGTTATTTTTTTGATGGCCTCTGATCTGTCTTGATGAGGTTCTTGGGCTATCCCATGGAAGTGGCTGACCAGAGCACTTTCGATCTCCTGATGTGACTCGCGCTCGATTCCATCCTGGTCCTTGATCTTCAGTATTTTTCTATGGGCTCTTCTGCCCATGGTTGTTCTATGGAAGAACTTGGTGTTCCAGTATCCTTCCTTAAGCCATCAGATGCGGGACATTTGACACTAGAGAGTTTCCTCCTACTGGCATTGTGCCTCCCATTCTTGTGTCATTTGGAGCTCTTCCTTTTTCCTGTCCTCCATATATCCTTCCCGTAAGCAATTTTCTTAGAGTTTTTTCATTTTTTCTTCGATGTCGTTTTTCTCTGTGTTTATATTCCCAAAGATATCCTTGTTCCATTCCTTGAGTTTTTTTTTTTATGTTTTTAAGTTTCTTTTGTAGTTTGAACATCCTAGTCCCTTGCTTCGGTTGCTCCTCCTGCCACCATTGTTTGATTTTTTCCTTGAAAGTCGGGTGATCGATCCAGAATTTCTCGACTCTAAAGGGTCTATTCTTAGGTGTTGTTTGGAAGCCTTCTTCTAGTTGTACTGGCTAGTGATCAGATCCACCCCAGGGGAGGATGTTGCAATCTAAGGTTATCCCTTGCATGATGATTGACTCTGATATAAAGAATCGGTCAAGTCTTGTAGCTACCTGGAACTGGTTCATTCGTTTATTGGTCCAGGTGAACTAACCATTCTTGGTTTGGAGGTCTACCGTCTCTGCTCTGTTTATAAAATTTGAAAACTCCTCCGCATCTCGATCCAATCTTCTCGTACCACCCTTCTTTTCCGCAAGGGAGGTGATAATGTTGAAGTCCCCTTCCAGTATCCAGTGGAGGTTGGTGGCTCGACCTTTTATATCTTCTAGGTCTCGAATCATTCCTTTATTTTCCTTTGGTCCATGGGGCCCATACACATTTGTGCATAGAATCTCCTCAGTATTTCCTATGATTTGCATGTGTACCGTTAGGGTGTACCTGGTTTCCTTGGCTTCTATTAAATTTAGGATTTGTGGGTTCCACAGTGTGAGTATGTCGCCTGACCTTTGGTGGTCTTTGATGGCTACCATATTGTACTTGCACCAATGTTGTTTACCGATTGCCTCCATTATGTCTATAGTACATTTCATCTCTTGAATAAAACAGAGATCTGGTTGCTCCTGCTTTAGTTTATTCCTAAGGATTCTTTGTTTTCTTGGGTTGTTTAGGCCTCTTATATTCCAAGTTATAACCTTCATTTTTAAACATGTGGGGGAGAGTGGGGAAAGAGTTTCTTGATCTTACTCGAGTTTATCAGTAGTGCTCCCAGCTCTTGTAGTGTTACGCTATTTGATTTCCTTCGTTTTTTCCTTCTCGTATGTTTGGGTGATGGTTGTGATTGTCTCTCGTTGGCTTTCACTCCTAGGTGTCCTATCTCCCTGTGTGTATGTTTTTGTCCTCTGGATTTGTCTTCCTCCTGTAGGAGGAACAAGTATTGGATGCGGTCAAGTTTCTCTTTTGGTACGTTGTCGACTCCCTGCCTTTTCCATTGTTCTAATATGTGAAAAAGGTCTAACCCTTTCCTTTCCACCAAGTCTCTGAGATCGGGGTCTTCTGTACCTACTTTGCTCAGGGTCATCTCTACATCCCCCTCTGTGTATTGCATGGTAGTGTTTTCCACTTTTGTTTCTCCATCCATTGGGGTTGCGCAACTCCCCTAAGTTGTTGTAATGTTTGGTTGTTGTGTGGGCTCTTTTGTTTCTTGGTCCTTGACTTCTGGATCTTTTGCCAAGTCCTTTTCTTTTGTTGTCCCTCTGTTTATTTGGTCCCTTCCTTCCATCGTATTCTGGGTCTTCTGGGTATTTCCTGCCGAGGTTTTATTTTTCTTTTTATTTTCTCTATTCCTAGGGTTCGGGGTTATAAACCCTTCCTTGTCTTGTTGTGTTTTTGGATTTACCTCTTCCTACCTTTTTTTTAGAGGGCACTCTCTGATCGAGTTTCCATTCTCATGGCATCGTCTGCATCTAAAGGGGATATGTCTGTAATCTATGTTTTGGATCCATTCCTCATCCCTGAATTTCAGACTTATGGCTTCTGAGAGTGCTCCAGAAACATCCATCTCTATATAGATTCTTGCATACAATGTGTATCTTCCTTTTAGGGTGGATTATGAGGTCTTCACATATTTCCCCAATTTGTTTCCTATTGCTTCAAAGGTATAGGGAAACCAGTAGTCTAGGGGTAGGGAATAGAGTCTTAGCCACACCGGTACCTTTTTGAACGTTTCTTTCTTTGGGGAAAAAGTTTCTTTCTAGGGTTGCATGTAGAGTCCCAATGAGGTGTGGAAGTATGGACCTCCCTCGAAGACTCTATCCCTATCCTATAGGTTAATAAATACTGTTGTGAAGAAACCCTTCGAGCCTAGGTGGAGTTCCACTTCTCCATTTGGCTTCCAGTGGTATTTAATCCAGTTGCACAAAGTTCTTCCTGTGGGCCATAACCCCATGAATTTTCATATGAGTGCATGTATCTTCATTTGATCCCTGTAGAGTTTCATTTGTGGGTATTCCAATACCACCTTGGGTATCAATGTTGTTTTGGGTTTGTAGGGGTTGCGCTCCTCTGTCCCATTAACCTTCCCAGTCTCGTTCTTTTCATTCTGAGTCTCCTTAGCGACTTCCTCCATGGTATCATTTTTGTCCCAACTTCTTTTTTGATGCTTCCCTGGGTTTGATCCCAAGGTTCYTGTCGCTGGTGCCTTGAAAACTCCGCTTCTTGGCCCTTTTCCTTTGTCCACCACTACTTGTTTGTATGAGGGGGTCCCCTTGTCCCCCCCCCCCCTACTACTCATGTTGCTCTCTGTTGTGGTCGCGACTTTCAAACCCTAGCTCACCGTGTCTATCAATTCTTAAGACCCTCGGTGCTTTATAAATTTTATATATTGTTTAGAGCACTTAGTTTTCTATTTTACTTAAATTTATTTGTTGGACATGGCTGCCTACAAATAGCTTCTTGAACTATTTTTCAAATTTTTAATTATTAATTATGTGCATTTAGTCCTTACCCTTACTTCTACTATAGTGAGAAAATAATTGCGTGGTTGAGTGATAAAGCTACTATGTGTGAATGGGTAAATAATATTGATTATATTCTTTATTTTATTTATATATGTTAATGATAAAGGTATTGATTCGTGTTTATTAATTGGATGATTAAATTGCTTATAAAAATGTTGTGAATAAAATAAAATAACTAATTTATTAGTTGTTGAATGATGAATAGTATATGAAATATTTTTAATTATATATATATATATATATATATATATATTTGGCACTATAAGACAATCTTGTCATTCTTTAGGATAATTTTATCGTTTCTCTTAGGGTTAGTCATATCAATTTTATTGACAGAGAGGACAAATTGGTCTAGAAAAAAGTATTTGCATGGGGTTTACACACCCAAATTGGGTTATATTGCTCTTAATGTAGATCTTCTTCATAAGGAACCATGTTGGTGGTGGTGTGGGTTATGGAAGCTAAAATGCCCTTAGAAGGCCAAAAATTTTATGTGGTCTACTATAAATAATAAAGTCCCTACCTAGGATAACATGTGGAAGAGGAAGTGTGTTGGGTTGGGTTGGTGCCCCTTATGTAAAGCAGAATACAAATCTATTTTTCATCTTCTTATATTCTTCCCCTTTACTCTGAGAGTTTGGCAAGAAGCCTCAACCATTCTAAATTTACCATGTGTTAGGGAGGATGCTTCTTTGGAACAGGCTTGGAAGGATTGGCTTCAGGTGCCGATCCACAAGAAAATTAAAGCTTTACCTTTGATTCTGTGTTAGGGCATCTCATTGGCTCATAAATCTGTTATTTTCAAGGATAAACCAACTCTTTCAGATCTCATTGATTCTCAAGGCCTCTCGATTTTATCTCATTTTCCTTAGGAAAAAGACATCCCTTTTATCTTTGTTTACCAACATTAATCCATTGATAAATCTCGGCCTTGGTATTTTTTCGATGGTGCTTCTTAGAAGGATAATCAATCTCGTGGGGGTGGCACGGTGTTGTATCTCTCTGATAACCATTTCTTCAAAATTAAAATGGGCCTAGGTCAAGGGACCAATAATTATGTTGAGATTATGGCCTTAAATTTGTTTCTTCAATTCTCCAAGGATAAGGGGGTTCAATCCATTCAATTTTTTGGAGATTCTATGAATATCATCAATCAGACTAGTAAAGTTCAAATTTGTCATAATATTTTCTGATGCCTATTTTGGAGGAGATATTTAGGTTTATGGCTACTTTTCATTATGTTGTTCTAAAACATGTATTCAAGATTCAAAACTCTATAGAAGATGTTCTTTCAAAAGAAGGTATGCAACTCTTTTTTGGTCAATGGCATGTCTTTGAATCTATCAGGGATGAGTTTTTTTAGTACTATCATCGCCCCTTTATCGACGGTCCCATGCTCACTCAGTAATTATGGATCGTGGCATTGGCATTATCCTTTATTCTAACTTCTGTATATATATTTTTTATATCTCTTGTACTCTCACATAAATGAATCTACCATCGGCGCTTATATTTCCATCTTTTTTTTCGGCTTTGATGGACCTTATTTTGGACTGAGTGAGACTATACTTATTATGTTGTTGTCTCTTTTTTTTGTTCTCTTTCTGAATAGAACAATCTTTTATTCGATTTAGTTTTATCATATGTCGGTTGTTTTTCCCTGGCTTATTTCTCTCTCTCAAGAGATGTGCTCTCAAAACACCTACATAATGTAATTTTGTCTCTTTGAATGAATAAAATTACGCTTTTTTCTATGGAAAAGAAGAAATAATATATGATGATGATGATGATGATGATGATGATGGTTAACCTTTATTGAGATTAAAATTGGTTTATCATACCTTAAGAAAGGTAAGATATTACTTAGATTTATTTATAATGTTATTTGGATGCTCAAAAAGCATTAGGAGAAGTGTTCCAAGATCATTATAGTTTTGATGACTCGAAAAGTTAGGAAGGTCGATATTATGACATATATTTTGAAATTGATATATAATTTGGGTATATGCAGGGCACTTGAGGAGAAAGTTATTTTCATATTCAACCATCTTGGTGTCACAAAGGTGACATATTCTTTCATGCCATGGTGTTTTGGGGATTGTCCAATGCTCAATCTCACTATGTGTGTGGGTGGGTGGGTGGGAGGGGGAGATATTAAAGTTATAATGTATTTAATTTGTAATATTTTATAAAAATTATTAAATAAGAAAATGTAAAAGGAATCGAGTATTCATTTTGTTTAAGTTATTTAAAGTTTATATTTAATTTTATTTGTTTGAAACAACTTGTCTGTATAAGTAATATGATTTATCTTTTTGGGATAAAAAGTTAAATTGTAATCAGAGGTAGTATCTAGTTTCATGTATGGGATTAAGGTTAGATATTACTAAAAAGTGTGTGATCCGAATCGAGGTAGTCTCGACAATGACCATAAGAAAAACTAGCTTTATTATAGATACTATCTAGGATGAAACTATCTTTTGGTCTAGGAGTAGGACCTAAAACTATTTCTGATTAACTAAGAGCTTGTCTTACTTAGACATAAGAAACATTCTGATGACTTGAGACCTAGAGTCATCTAGCGAGAGTGAAATTTTACATTGTTACGACCCACCAATAGGGAATTTCAAGTGGCATGAATTTCCTTAAATAACGGTGATGAGTTAGCCCATATTCACATATAGCAGCCAATGATCATTGAATTCATTACTAATTAACAACTAAGTTATGATCAATTTTATAAATGTTTTCATTACTTTATTTCTATTTAAATCACCCTTTTCTAAATGCATTTTCATTTCCAATTATAAGAAGTAAGTTTTATTTCCATTTTCATAAAAATGTTCATAAGTCTATGTGACCAATCAAACCACTCATGCAAGTTCATTTGATTTTCCATGCTAAAATAAAATGCATATTCCAAAGAATACTTTTCTCCCAAAGTATACATAAACCAATACCAAGGGTGCCATGCCCCTACATGCCCTTCAAGTAATACTTATTGGTATGCACCAAGGGTGCCATGTTCACTCATGCCCTTCAAGTATCATTTTTCAATGGTGGGGGATAGTTCCATGGTTGGGACTTAACTTACTCAACTCATTCACCATTGATTAGAGACTAATGGTCACTGAGGAATAAGGATTGACACCTTATTGTGCGCTCTCAATAAATCCTTGTGATTAATCGAATCCATGGCCTACCCTCACGACATCATGCAACCCCTATGAAAAACATATTTAAAACATATATTTTTCAACTCGTTACATGGAAGGGAGTTCTAGTAGGCATGAATAGACAACCTAGACCTCCTCTCCTGATGGTACTTTTGTCACATCTTTCCATACAACTCTTTTCCCATGTTTAATCTTATTTGGAAAAAATGTCCCTATCTCTACACACATCTAGAGACAAACATATCAATAAGCATTGTCTAATAGTCATGAATAAACAATAAGCAATTTCATATACATGCCATTCATACATAACATGACCCCATCTTAGGTTCACATATCTTGAATCAATTGGGAGTCCACATGCACCTGTGGTTTTTCTTGTCACACTTGAAAAACCATCAATGGAAATAACATAATAGATTTCATAATGTAACCCTCTATTCATTTTCAATATCAAGATAGAGTTTATCTTACTCATGGACCACGATAAATAATTACATCATATAGCATAATCTATCTATCTCATGTCATCGGAGGGATATCAAGACATAAACCATAAATGTACATATGTACACATCAAGCAAAAATCAAACTAAACCAAATCAAATCAGAAGTCTAGATCATGACACCCATAAATGTATTTTTCAACCAACTACATAATTCTTGCAACTAGAATTCCCTCAAATAATAATCAACATATCAGTCAAATAAATTCAAGGCAAAAAAGGTCACTACACAAAAAAACAAACCAAGAAGGAAAAGAAGCACAAGTTGACTAAAATAAAGACTTTCATAGTAATTAAGAAACAAGAAGATAAATATTCTCTTTCAACCCCAAAGATGCATCCAATGATCAAATACAAGAACTACATAAAGTAGTGAACAAAAAAAGAACTAAATATGGAATAGAGTGACTTGGAAATTGAAGGAGAAGAAATAAAAAGTTAAGGCAGTTTGGAAAAAATGTAAAGAAACAATTGAACAAACATTTGGGGTGCTAGTAACTACAAAACAAGTTGATAATATTACCAAACATAATAAATTTACATTAGACCTCATTAGTAGACATAAAAAAGTCCTTAGGTAAACAAACCATTGATTTTAATAGAGTGTGCATTGTCCAGTAGACATCTAGATGGAGAAGTGATTGAGGATTTTTTTTTATTATTATTTTGTAATTTTGATGAAGAAAGTGATATTTTAATTGTACAGCCATCTCCTCCCTTATTTGGGATGAAGAATACTTTGAGGTTGGGGGATATGTTGTAGGAGCCTTAGTTGACTAGTCTAATAATGTAACACCTTGTTTCCCTCGGTCTGTAAATATAACTATATTGGCCAGGGAACTATGGAAAAATCAAAGGTGTGAATGTTTGTTTTGATGGACCTTTGAATAAAAGGTTGATGAATGTAAATTCTGTTATTTTTAATAGAAAATAGATATGTATTTCATGATTATTGTGAAGGGGATGTTCTAAGAGAGACCATGATTTCTAATGAAAAGGTGGTGGAGGGAACCCAGAATGGTTGCGTTAACATCCACCGAACCAGCATCATGCTGGATTTAAATTGCTCAAGATCAGAACCACCCTCTGACCAGAAATGAATTCCTGTCAGGTTGGTAGGTGGGAAGGCCTCCTCAAGAGTTAATGAGGGGATGGGGAAGACTACCCATATGAAATTCTTCCAAACCTAACCACAGACAGGGGAATTTGAGCCACACGCAATCTTGTTGAGGAAGGCAAGAAAGGAAGCATGGTGTGGGTAGAGGGGATGGGGGGATGAAAGGGAGTTTTGATCACAGAGAATAGAGATAGAGCCAAGAGAAGGAGAGTAAACTTCGTCCTCAACTATTCATGCATTGGGAGAAGGAGAGTAACCTTCGTCCTCATCTATTCCTGTATTGGGAGAAGGAGAGTAACCTTCGTCCCTAACTTTCATTGAGCTGGAAGTAAGAGGTTGAATCTCAATGCATCGTAGCCTAAGCTTGGGGGTGGCCAGTGATAAATCCATTGGGAGTGACTAAGCCTATGGTTGGGTGGAAATGAGCACCCCTCTCAGTAGTTGCAGTATGCCTTATGGTGATGATAAGTGTTTTTATGCCTTGTGATTTGAATTATAAATAATGGATGCATGCTTGTATTTATGTGCTTGTAAATGGATTATGTATTGAATGATTGAGTTAAGAGTATGCGTTGATTCCTTGAGAACTTTTACATTTTCTTGATTTTTCCCTTATGCTCTAGTTTAATCCCTTGAAAGCACTTTCCCCAGGGAATTTCATCTTATCCTAGAGTCGAGTGAGTACTTCACTGAATGTGGAGGTTGAATCCCATAATCCCTATGATACAAAGTTCATTAAGCTCATGAGAGGTAGTGTAGTTATGCACAGGCTCTCTGCGAGGTAAGAAAATACCCAGAACCACATAAGTTATAGACTTGATTAAGGAGTGCAAAAGTTGTGCAGAATATCCTTCTATGTGTTAAGTCCAGGAGAAAGATCTTAACGCTCTTAAATCCTTCATAACTAATGAAGCTCAGGAAGGATAGCAAGAAATTCAAGTATCGAAAGGGAGTATCCTTTCATTTGGAAGTTGAACAGTCAAGATCCACTCATGAGGATCCGAGGTCTATAATAGCTGCTATATTTGAGGAAGGAACACAAGCATTAGCACCTCAACCACTTTAGCCTTTGTAGGTTCGAAGAATGTTGGTAATCACCCGAAGTCACGATGTAATCACCCGAAGTCGCGATGTAATCTGGGTCGTATATCTAAGGATCTATTCGAACCCACCTCAACCGTTGGATCTGTGAGTTCAGAGTCTACAGATCGGGAGAATCTCACGTTGGCACAACTAAACTTCCAAACCCAAAATCGCGATGAAATCTATCAGGACCCTCCTTGTCCATCGGATTGGCGAGATCAGAGTCCACACATCGGGATAATCAAACATTGGCGTGAATAAAATTCTAAAACCTGAAGTTGCGATGTGATCTGGACCATTGGATCAAGGAAAGTCGTGGACCATCGATCTGACATGAGTATATTAACACAAGGATTACATGGGAACTTGATATCCCCTAAGAGCCAATCTCAAAAGAGATAAGTGCTTCTCAGAAGCACAAATGAGGTCCAAGAGGGGAACTTGTTTCAAGTTTGTAAGATCCGAAGGAAAAGAGGAAGTCAAGACCCATATATCAGGGCTCACAGGAGGTATATTGAAGGATGAGGCCTTCGGAACATATGAAATCTTCCAAGTCGGGGAAGAAAGTGAAAGCTTAGGAGGAGGAGTGAAAGTGGTCATTGGATCGATCACTATGAAAGATCTGGGTCGTTGAAATTCATGTCCAGACAATTAGAAGAGTGTGTAGGAGGATATCAGATCTGGGCCTTCATATCTGAGTGCAAGGACCAACAACCATTGGATCCAGGAAAGTTGCATGAAGGTTAAACCCTTCGAAAGTATACAGGAGAGTAGACTTTGCCAAGTCCCAAAGTTTTGAAATCATCAGAACCGTCCATCATCAGGACTAACAGGTGGAAGAAAAAATTGTGAGTTAGAAAACTCATATATTGGAATATCGGGGATCGGCAAAGTTAGGGTGGACTCACATCCAAATACCCGAGACGCGAACTTGTGATTTGATCGCAGTCATTGATCGAAGAGAAACTATGGATCGTTGATCTGACTATATCAAAACATCGGGGATTGGAAGAGTTAGGGTGGGAAATGATCCAGATGGATATCAGTGGCCACCCATATTTTCCAAATGGCTCAAAACAGTTTTCTGGCAATTTTGGCAATTTACTATTTTTAGCAGGTTTTAACTTCTGGGGCCATTTTGAGGGTCCAAATGAAGGTTTTTCAAGATCTAGGTTCTCAATGATAGTCAAAGGCATAATTGAGCCCCCAAAATGAATCTCCTCGACAATACCTTTCCAACCAGCTATCACACGCCTAAAACAGAGATCGTATGCAAAAGTTACGACCCCGGGAAGTTGATGTACTCACTTACCCAAACGAGGCCCACACGACTTTTGGCACTTCATCTCCTAGGGTTAGGTTTTTCGATGTCTAGGACTTTTGGAATTCCTTTTTATTGTAAAAAGGCCTTCAGAGCCTCATTGTAATCATATTCTTATGAATGCGAGTAGTCATCACATCTCTTCTCAGAGATAAGCTGCCACCATTCTAGCGAGTCTTTCACTCTGTATTTTTACAGTCTATGTACATTTCTTTCATTAATAGAAATCGTGTATTACTATATATATGTGTTTATGGTTGCATCTCTCATACATTTTTGTTATACTATTGAATATCTGCAATATCTCTGTGCATTTCTTTATTATATCTCTGCTCTCATTTCATGTCGAAAATAATTTGGATCAGGCACACATCCAAATACCCAAGACGTGAACTCATGATTTGATCATAGTCGTCGATCAAAGAGAAACTGTGGATTGTTGATCTAACTATATTGGAATATTAGGGATCGGAAGTGTCAGGGTGGAATCACATCCAAATACCCGAGATGCAAACACGCAATTTGATTGCAGTCGTCGATCAAAGAGAGACTGTGCACTGTTGATTTGACTATATCAAAAGATTGAGGATTGGAAGAGTCAGGGTGGAATCACATCCAAATACCTGAGATGCAAACTCACAATTTGATCGCAGTCATCAATCGAAGGGAGAGTGTGGTCCATAGATTGGATCTTGGAGGGAGTTCGCATATCAGACTTCAGAGAGGAAAAATGAATTGCCCTCATGAGATGCGAAACACGAAGTCTCGAAGAGCTTGGTAGTTGGGCCCCAGGTTATCGCCCAAAATCTCAATCAAAGGATCCTAGAGGGAGGATCTAGCACCTTGAGGACTCCTCGATCAAGAAATCAGAAATCAAGAGTATTGGATCTGGTCCATAGCAAAACACCTGAGGTCCGAGGTCGCGAAGTGCCTTTTGAGATAGGCACGTGGTCATAGCTGGTGGTCACGTGGAGGAAGCTTGCACCTGGTGCTAGTTCGCACAGGTGAAGTCTCACAAAGACCCATGGATCAATTTCTTTGAGATTCTAGTAGGGAACCAAAGAGTGGCTTCAACTCGAGAATTTTGAAGGTCCATTGACCAAGATTATAGACCATGGATGGAAGATTCGACTAATTGAGAAAATAAATAAAAATATTTTTTTTTATTTATGCCCCATCATGGGTGTGTTACAAATTGGTATCAGAGCATGGTTACAACATCACTTGGCCTTCTTGGTCTCATGGATGAGTCACTTAAAAACTCTATTTGGAGTACTCTCAAAATATTGACACTCTACCTTGCCTTTTCTCAAAAGTATGGTTAGCAATTTTTATGAGGAAAAGAATGAAAATTTCTACTGTGTGTATACATTTGAGAATCTAAACTATGTATTTTTCATAAACTAATATAATGTTAGCTAACAATAAGTGTTTTTTCATCACTTGAGCAGTTAGTAAACCCCGGGAAAGATTCAAGGAAAAAGGATGGTGACGTATCATGAAGTGGGGGATGGATCCCACAATAGAGACGAAGAATATGATGAAAAAAGGGTTGAGGAAACCCCTCCGAACCTGGCTAAAACTATAAGGAGCCTCAGGCCTGAATTACAAATTTGTAAGGCCGACAATGAAAATTTAATAAAAGATAAAGAAAACAAAACAAAAATTAATGCAGTCTTGCTACAGAGCTTATCCGACATACAGAGACAACTGCAACATGAACCCGCAACCAATCATGTGGACCGACGACATGAGAAGAGAAGTCAAATTCCACCTGAGATCTAAAACCATGACCACAATAAGAGAAGTACATCAAATAAGGCCAAACCTGGAGGTAGGGGATGCACATCGGCAGAGTCCTCAGGAAAGGAAGATGACAACTCCCAAGGATCTTCTAGTAGTGGAGCTAGCTCACATTCTCAAAGGAAAGGAAAGAAGTGGAAGCATTCCAAAAATCATGACCCTGGAGAGTTCAAGAAAGCCAAACCACCCTCATTTGATGGAGAGATTAAGAAGGGAGAGGAGGCTGAAGCTTGGCTGCTTGGTTTGAAGAAATACTTTAGAGTCCATGACTACTCTGAAAACTTGAAGGCTCGAATAGCCATCTTTAACCTGAATGGGAAGGCTTCCATTTGGTGGGAAGACCTTAGGAATGTGAAAGGAGTCCATGAGATGGAATTGTCATGGAAATAGTTTGAGAAATACTTCAAAAAATAGTACTTGTCAAAGAAATACATGGATGGAAAGACTAAGGAATTCTATGACCTCTAGATGGGGCAGCTCACCATAGATGAATTCGTTAATAAATTCCTTGAACTACCGAGGTATGTACCCTATATAAAATATTAAAAAGTAAAAAAGTAGCAGTTCATTAATGGGTTACCTCAGACCTACCGAGACATGATTGAGTTTGACGAACCAAAGACCTTAGAAGAAACTATCTCAAAGCCGAGGTATTGTTATGAGCAGTTTGGGAGTAAGACAAGACCTCAAGAGGGATGGAAGAAGAGGAGTAGTTCGGGATTCCAGAAGAAGTAGTTTATATCCTCAAGGTTTAAGAAGCATGGAAAATATTCTAGAAGGAGACTTCCTACTAGAAGTGTATATCATCAAAATTTCCCCTCTAAAAGTGGAAATAAACCTTTTAAGATAGTCTTGAAAAAGACTGATAACCTAAAGAGGTAACCCTTAAAATGTTGGGGTTGTGGAGAAGATCATTGATTGAGGGACTTCCCACACAGACAATAGAACAGTAAGAGAGTCTAAAATATCCAAGAAGCTACCACTGTCAATGTTGTGGCTAGAAGCATTCCATGAATTTATGCATCCTTGGAAAATAATCAAGCCTACCACCAAGCTTCAGTAATGGAGCTAGAAGGTATGATCACCAACCATATAGTTTCTATTTTAATTGAACCTGGTTCTAATTTGAGTTATGTGGCCCCTCAGACTATTGATAAGTGTGAACTACAACAATTTAAACATGTTAAGCCATGGTTGGTATGACTAGCCACTAAGACCAAAATAAAAGTGGTTGAGGTCATACCAACTTGTCAATTCATCATGGGTGGATTGCCCACCCAAGCGAACCTTAATATACTTCCCCTGGGATCTTATGACTTGTTGATTAATATGGATTGGTTGGATTCTTATAAAACTAAATTGGACTATTATCATAAAAATTTATAATGTGTAAATGAAGAAGGGAGGAAAATGACCCTCCAAGGGATTCAGAAGCTTGTCTCAATGATACAAATATCATCCCTTCAAATGAAAAAGTATTGCAGAAAGGGGTATTCCTTATATGCCATACAGGTACTGGAATCTGTTGAGAATGACAAAACAAACCTAGAGGACCACCCCATATTAAGAGAATACAAGGACGTGTTCCCAGAAGAGGTACCAAGTCTACCTCTAAGAAGGGATATCAACTTCTCGATAGAACTTACCCCAGGAGTGGTACCAGCATATAGGATGCCATATAGAATGAGCACACCAGAACTAGTTGATCTCAAGCTACAATTAATGGAGATGATGGACAAAGGCTACATCTTACCCAGTGTATCTACGTGGGGAGAGCCCATCTTGATTGTGAAAAAGAAATATGGCTCACTTTGACTGTGCATAGATTACAAACAACTCAATAAGACAACCATAAAGAAAAAATACCCCTTACCAAGAATCGATGACCTGTTCAACCAATTGGGAGGTGCTTCCATCTTCTCAAAGATCGAATTAAGGTATAGATACCACTAAGTCTGGATTAAATATGAAGACATCCACAAAACAACCTTCAGGATGAGGTATGGTCACTATGAATTCGTGGTGGTGCCATTTGGGTTAACCAATGCCCCCACCACTTTTATGTGATTGATGAATCATGTACTCAGAAAATTCCTGGACAAATTTTTTTTGGTTTTCATTGATGATATCCTAATCTACTCCAAGAATATGGAGGATCACAAAGAACATCTTATACCTATACTTCAATTAGTTAGAGAGCATCAGCTCTACGCTAATTTTAGTAAGTGTGATTTCTTTCAGAAGCAAGTACATTACTTAGGCCATGTCATTTCTAAGGAAGGGGTGGTAGTGGACCCTGAAAAGATCAAATCTATTATGGAATGGCCTACCCCTAAGGATGTATCCAATATTAGGTCCTTCATGGGCCTAGCAGGATACTATAAAAGGTTCCTAAAAGGGTTTTCCAAGATTGGTTGTCCAATCACTACCCTTTAGAAAAAGGGGATTAAATTCATTTGGACATCAAAATGTGAAGAAAGATTTCAAGAACTGAAATACCTCCTAACCCATGCACCCGTGTTGAATATTGCAAACCCGGATAACGATTTACTTGTGTGTACAAATGCCTGCAAGGAAGGACTCAGAGGAGTCCTTATGCAAGAGGGACGTGTAATTTGCTATGCATACCGAAAATTAAATGAGCATGAGATAAATTATGTGACCCATGACCTAGAGTTGGCAGCCATAGTACATGCTTTAAAAATGTGGAGGCACTACCTCCTGGGAAGGAGATTCATGCTTATGAAAAACCATTGTGGGTTGAGGCACCTATTTGATCAACCAAAACTCAATGTCAGTCAAGCTAGGTGGATGGATCTCCTTAGTGAGTTTGATTTAGAAATAAGACACATCAAAGGAAATGAGAATAGGGTGGTTGATTTTCTCAACAGAAGTATAAAAATGATTCATCTAAAAGTAGTAAGCACATGCGAAACGAATGTCAGGGAAAGAGTCATAAATTCAAAGGAGATATATGCAATTTTTAAGATGGTGACCTCATACCTAAGACAAGATCCTACATGGCTAAAGTAAGACGGCTACCAAATGCTCGAGGGAGGGTTGCTGACTTACAAAAAAATATTGTGTATTCCAAACTGTGACGACTTGAAGAGGTTCATAATGGATGAACTACATAAGAGACCATATACTGGTCAACCAGAATATCGAAAGATGATCACAGCCACTAGGAAACAATTCTATTGGCCTGGGTTGAAGAACAACATAGCTAACTATCTAGCTAAGTGCCTAGAATTCCAACAAGTTAACGTAGAACACCTTCACCCAGCATGATTTTTACAACCCTTGCCAATACCAGAATGGAAACGGGAAACCATATCCATGAATTTCATCACTGGATTACCAAATTCGACCAAGAAAAATGATGTTATCATGGTCATGGTGGACAAACTAAGTAAGTCTTCTCATTTCATCCCTATCAGGTCAACTTGCAAGGCAATAGATATTGCCAACATCTTCATGAAGGAGATATTCAGACTGCATGGCATGCCCAAGGAATTTTGTTGGCCCTTAACCAAGTTTTGTGAGATCCTTGGTCAAGTTTGACCTATTTTGGGACTTCGACAACTTGTCGAAGACGGAGCGCAAGACGAAGTAGAGATCGTGGGATCTCAACCCCTTTTTGGGTCCATTTTGGGATTTGGGTTATGTAACGGGTATGAGATGTCGACCCATGGGTTTACACATGTTTAGGCCTACTTTGTAAAGTATAAATAAGTATCTAGGTTACATAAGTAGGGGGGGCAATAAGCTAAGTGCTAAGTGAAAGTATGGTTTGTATATGCTCTGTGCATATTGTGAGAAACTTGTAGAGCTAAGTGCAAGTGGTTGTAACAGACTATGAAAGGCTTTGTGCTAGACCTAGCTCAGGGAGGGAGGATCTGGCGAGGTGCACGCAGATCTCTTGTCCTATGCAGAGTAGGTTTTTGGTGGCTCTATGCATGTAGATAACTGATTGTAACTAATAAAGAAGAAGAGTTGGTGGACATAGCCCCAGGGTGGGGGTGAACCATGTAAATATTGTGTTATTATTCTCTGTGCGATGTTCTGATGTGTTTATGTCTTTACTTGCTGTTAAGAACCAAACATCAATATAACATAGAAAAACCTCAAGAAAAGTACTCAACGCCTTGAAAAAGAGATAATTTCATATAATAAGCCTCTTCGAGGGGGCAACCTCCTTTTACCCCACTTAAATGTTCAAGTCCAAGA
>JZKD02S1675320.1:24367-35320 GCA_000966675.3 Picea glauca
CCGACATAAATAAAATAACATTACTTATCTAATATGCCCCAATTAAGTGGTAATGAGCCAATATTAGGGCTTAACACTTGCTAAGTGATTTGATATAGATAGATAGATATGTTTGTGCTTTGTGCTTATGATGACCCTGGATGCTAAATCTTACCTATGTGAACTTACTTAGTGCTTGAATCTGCTAAGATATAATCTATTTCTTTATGCTAAGTGTTTAAATACATTAGATCAGGGTGAATGTTGTGATGCTCTATTTTCTCTGTGTAGTAGATATTGGTTAAATAATGATGAACTCATGGTGCTAAGTGCTCTATCAAGTATTATAATCACAAATATGTGTCCCAGATAAGGTTGTAGACACTTGAGTCCTGCAACCACCCCTGCCTCTACCTTGGGTGAGACTTCATCTTCTTCGCAGGTGTTGTCAAAAGGGCCGGTAGTTAGGGTTTTGTTGGTGTGTTGTTGTATCATTTAACCCTGGGTCTACCCCTATGCCAAAAAATGGTTCCGTTTTCAAGACCTGAAACGGTGATTGCTGGGAACTGAGGAAAAAGAAGCTTTGTGCAAAGATCTGAACTAAAATTGTGAATGCTCTGTGTGTAGATATGTTGCTCTAGTGCGCAATACTCTACTTAGTTTGACAAGCTCTGTGCTAAGGAAAAGAAGTCTGATCTGAAGAAAAGAGGTAAGATCTGAAAGCTTTGTGCTCTGTATAAGTAAGATAAGTGGAAATTTGTATTTCAACAGTATGGATCTAGGTATGTTTGATAGATTTTATCCTAGCTTGAAAACTAGGATATTAATAGATGAAAGAAGATTTGATATGAGTAGATCTTATAAGAATAGTGAAAAATATGTTATACCTATGCATAGAAAGAATGGTTGGACTAATAAGTGTATGCAGGATCTTAGAAAGAAATGTTTGCACGTTAGCTACCATGATCCTAGCATGTAGTACAGGAAATGTTGGGGATCATTTAAAAAAAAAAAGAGGATTAACCCTCTGTTACAGTTGCAGAAGACTAGGACATGTTGCTAAGGAATGCCCTGGGAGAAGACCTAGTTGTCTTTGTTGTAAAGCTATGAACCATGAAGTATTGGATCATCCTAGAATGATTGCTAAGATTGAAGAAATGAACATGGGACAAGAAAACCCTAGGGCATATCTAGAAACTAAGATTACGGTAGAACCCCAGAAAGAATCAGAAAAAAGTATTGCTACATATGAAAGAAACCCTGAATGACCACCGACATGTCAGATTATCAGAGATCTTCAAAGAAAAAGAATGCCTTGAAGCAAGAATAGGAGAATTCTACATTGACTTTGTTCTAGATGAGGAAAAACAGGTGAATATCATGATAGAGAGAACTTGGGAAGCTATAGGGAGGCCTGCTATGATTCCTTCATTAGGAGGAATCGGACTATTCAAAGGAAAGCTGATAAACCTATGTAGAAACCTCACATGGATACCTATGAATGCCAATGGAACTTCGACAGAGGAAGATTTTGAGATTATTAAATTTATTGAGAACAATGCCCCATTTACTATGCTACTAGGAAAACCTTGGATTGAAAGAGATCAGGCCAAAAGGCAAGAAGAAGAAGAAGTTTTAGAGAAGAAGAAGCAAGAGTTAAAAGAATTCATGGCTAGAAGGATCACACACTTGATCGAAGAACACAAGAATATATCAAAGCTATTTAACACTAGAGACCCGGATGTCGAAGTTGAAAGAACACTATAACACCCACAGAAGATTGAAGTACCTATTCCAGATAAAGAAGAAGGATCACCCTCAAATCTTAGGAAAGAATCTCAATAGTGTGAAGTAACTATGCCAAAATAAGATAAGAATCAGAACATAAAAAGGCATACCGAGACGAAGCTCACTGAGAAGAAGGCTAGAAAGCGAAGTAAGAAGAGAGCTAAGATTGACAAGTTGCCAAAGGTTCCAAAGGGAACCTCGCAAAAGGAAAATTTGCAAAATTGGAGCTCCGTCAGGATATCAGAACAACGACACATGGAAATTCACCATGGAGAAGCAATATATTCATTGGGGACACTATAACCATTATACCAACGCTCCGAATGGGTAGAAATACATTTATGGAAAGACAACTCACCATTCGACCGTTGGGACCGCGCCATAATGGATAGAACAAAGTTAATGAAGGCTTCATACCCATTGCAAGTGACCCATTGTCGAGTTACCTATTTATCCCATCGCGCCATGCACCGAGAACACTTTTTTCAACCGAAAGTTTTAGTTCGCAGAATAAGTTGATTTTTCACAGTGATCATCATGCTCTTTCTCTCTATCTTATTACTGTGTCTAAGTTACCCTCTGAACCTGATATTTCTAACCCTGAGCATGTATGTCGGATGAGTTGAGAGCTGCAAAGAAAGTTTTTGAAGAAGTTCTGATCGACCTCATGACTAAAAGAGTCATGTCAATGTCTATAGGTGTACAAGCATCATCGATGAGAGGACTCCCAGCCTCTTCGTCAACTGCTTGCAGAGCCGGACCATCCCAGCCACCAGATGAAAAGAGAACCAAGCACAGGGATGATCTAGCAAATTCCAAATTGATCTCAACCATATTACTCACCTATATAACACCTCTAAGGAGTATAGTAAATCGAGACTGTGTGCCCAGAGATTTCGAATACACATCGGTTACGACGTACCTCTCCAAGGGGATATGCGCAGTTCGAGCAGACCAATATAAGATTGTAGCCTTGAAATTTAGCGACTTCAGCCTCGAAGATCATAAAGTCTATAACATCCTTGCCCCACATAAGTACCTGACCAGAACTAAGGGGAAGAATTCAATGATAATCCCCCAGTGTTGGACTATGAACCTCGCACAATACACCCTATTGAACGTCATGAAGATTCCCCACTTTGGTAGACACCAGGAAGTCAATGCTTATGTCAAGTTGTTTCTTTCTTGTTACCATGGCGAATATTTGTGGCTAAACCATAGTATAACAGTTGATCTGATGTTGATCAATCAAATCACTAGATTGAGTATGAAAGGACCTAATCCACAAGAGTTTTACCCAGGAAAATCCATGGATCGTGATCTAGCACAGAAGATCAAGGACACTTATGGCGATGTCGAGAAGAGAACACGAGGCTACAAGTTAGCTTCTATCCAAAGTGGTGCAGTTTGCCTCCCCTATCAGTTGATTGCAGGGAAGTAAGTAAGAAATAACTGACCTACCCAAGTCACTGGTTTTGTAGTCGACCTCGTAGGGAAGTGCACATAAGGCCTTCAGATGAACTAGGCGAAGTACCTGGTGAACTAGTTGGAAATGTACTGTAGAGAAGCATAGGATCAAGGATATGAATTTCATTTCAACCGGCTCTTGATACTTATAGAGTTTATATCCTGGGAGATGTTGGAAGGTGCAATCTTCCTAGACATCAAGCCATTTGAACTGTTGGCCACGAAGTTCACTACACTGTGGTATTCAAGCGACATGAATAAACAGTGGCAGTCAAATGTTATTTTTCATACCTACTACAATCAGCTGAAGATAGACATAGAGTCTAAGCCTTGCATGACTCTGAACACTCTACACTACTTCAGGCCTTTGATGAAGTTCAACGCAGATCGACATTTTATTTACATCACAGCAGGCATCAACAAACACAGGCAACAACTTCAATCCTACTATAAGATGACGGAGGAGGACTTGGAGGAGATCACTAAGGACTGGTCAGAAGACCTCCTTATTCTAGCAGACCCTACGGAGATATCCGACATCAAAAACCTAGAAATTGCGTAGGATACACCCAGACCCAGTAGGACAAAGAAGACCTAAGAGGTCCAAGAGATAGACTGAACATCCGTGAAAACTGCTTCCATATCACCAGAGAAAAAAGGTGATGGCCAAGAGTTGAATGAGAAAGAGGTTGAACATAAGAAAGGAGATGAGGTTGATCCCCTAAAGAAGAGGAAAGGTTCACCTCTGAAACCTTCCTCCTGGAAGAAATCAAAGGCCACCATAACCAAGATGCAGACTATCCTCACCTCTGATGACTTCGACTTCCTCATAGCATCCCTGCAAGATGCTTTGCTAGAAATTGCAGAGAAACAAGAAGCAAAGCAAGAGGAGATGTATGATCAAATTGAAACTGAACTCTGAGGGGTACAACATGCCCTATAGTCCATCCATGAAGTCTCCACTGCGTTGGGAGAACCAGAATTGGGAGACGAACCAACTCAACTCCACCGCCTAGCCAATATAGTCAAAGCCCTCCTTGGATGAAAATAGGAAGAAATAGAGCAAGCCACCTAGGCTTTGACACAAGTACAAGGAGTACTCGTAGAGAAACATAGTGCTGCAGAATAGGAAAATATTTCTCTCCAAGTGAAGTTTCATGAAGAAAAATCACAACTACAGAAAGAAAAGGAACAGTTTGTCACAGAGCACCTCGAAGTAAAAGAAGCAGTAAACAAAACAATTCACTCTGTGACAGTCTTAGAAATCAAGGCAGAAGATTGAGTTACATAGCAGGTGAACTAGCTCGCAGAAGCCATCCAGTGGCTACAACAACGCATAGTAGATTTGGAGCTACGCACTCTACCTAAGACCCCACAAGATGTAAGAGACCAAAGAGAAGAAACCGCTAGGAGCGTAGTTGAAAGGCTAAAGGATCTTACCCTAGAATGTAAGAAACTCACTAATTGCAGTGCCCAAACCTATGAACAACTCATGAAGAACCCGGAACTGAAGGAACTAGAGTCACAACTCTAAGAGGAAAAGTATCAAGCCAAAAAGATATAGGTTTAGTTGAAGCCCCTATCAATTGTGGAAAGAATGAAGTGATCTCGAGAGCAGCGGATTGCCCAACAACAGATCCACACTATCCAGAGAAGAGTTATGGAAGTAACTCAGAAACTCCAACCTTTACAAGATAAGGCCGATCAATTGTTTACAGAGGTAGAAGGCCAAGGATAAGAGCTAGAGCAGATTGTCACTATACATTAATAGCATCTAGAGGGACCTATCAACAATGCAGTCATCCAAGAGTTCATTGAACAAGAGGTTGTAGCACAACAACAAGTCGAAGCAGCTCGAGCCAAGCTTGAGGTGTTCAAAACATAACTAGTCAAACCAAAGTGACTCGGGATGAGTCACAGGTTAGTGTTGGGGGTGTGTTGGCCCTTGACCAAGTTTTGGTAGATCCTTGGTCAAGTTTGACCTATTTTGGGACTTCGATAGCCCATTGAAGATTGAGCATAAGAAAAAAAAGAGATTGCAGGATCTCGACCCCTTTTTGGGTCCTTTTTGTGATTTGGGATTATGTAACGGTTATGGGATGTCGACCCATGGGTTTACCCATGTTTAGGACTATTTTGTAAAGTATATATAAGTAGCTAGGTGACATAAGTAGGGGGGGCGATAAGCTAAGTGCTAAGTGCAAGTATGGTTTGTAGATGCTCTATGCATATTGTGAGAAACTTGTAGAGCTAAGTGCAAGTGGTTGTAACAGATTGTGAAAGGCTTTGTGATAGACCTAGCTCAGGGAGGGAGGATCTGGTGAGGTGCACACAGATCTTCTGTCCTATGCAGAGTAAGGTTTTTGTGGCTCTGTGCAGGTAGATGACTAATTAAAGATAATAAATAAGAAGAGTTGGTGGACGTAGCCCCAGGGTGGGGGTGAACCACATAAATATTGTGTTATTCTGCTCTGTGCGATGTTATGATGTGTTTATGTCTTTACTTTCTAAGTACTCTGATATAGATAGATAGATCTGCTTATGCTTTGTGCTTATGATGACCCTAGATGCTAAATCTGACCTATGTGAACTTACTTAGTGCTCAAATCTACTAAGAGATAATCTATTTCTTTATGCTAAGTGCTTAAATACATTAGATCAGGGTGAATGTTGTGATGCTTTGTTTTCTCTCCAGAGTAGATATTGGTTAAATAATGATGAACTAACGGTGTTGAGTTCTCTCTCAAGTATTATAATCACATATCTATGTCCCAGCTAAGGTTGTAGACACCTAAGTCCTGCAACCACCCCTGCCTCTACCTCGGGTGAGACTTCATCTTCTTTGCAGGTGTTTCAGAAAGGGATGGTAGTTAGGGTTTTGTTGGTGCATTATTGTAGCGTTGAACCCTGGGTCTGCCCATGTGCCAACAAAATTGTACCTGACAAAGATACCAAATTTCCTTCAAACTTTTGGAAATCCCTAATGGTCGGTTTTGAGACTAAATTGTTGTTCAGCCAGAAAGAGTGAACCAAATAGTAGAAGCCATGCTAAGGATGCATGTAATGCATCAGGCTAAGAAGTGGAAACACTACCTACCATTGGTAGAGTTTTCCTACAACAACGATTATTAGGAATCCTTGAAGATGAGACCTTTTGGAGCCCTCTATGGTAGACAGTGCAAGATTCCAATCAGCTGGAGTAACCTAGTGTATAGGATTATAATCGGACCCGACATGCTGAAAGAAATGGAAAAAAAAGTGGTTTAGATAAGACAAAATATGAAGATTGCCTAGGATAGACAGAAAATCTATGCCGATAGAAAGAGAACTCCCAGAGAGTTCAAGACTGGAGACCATGTCTATCTCAGAGTTAAACCTAGGAAGAGCTCTCTGAGAATGGGATCCTATGACAAATTGGCACCTCAGTATTATGGACCCTTTGAAGTCTTAGATAGAGTGGGACCTGTAGCCTATAGGCCAACACTTCCTCCCACTGTAAAGGCACATAATGTTTTCCATGTTTCAATATTGAAGAAATATGTACATGATGTTAATCATATAATTGACTAGTCTGTGATCCAGGTGGAACCAGAGGGAGAGTTCTTGCCAAAACCCCAATGTATACTAGACATGAAGGAAACCTCACTCAGGAACCGAACCATTGCATAGGTCAAGGTACAGTGGAAACACTTTGGCCCAAATGAGGCTACGTGGGAAGTGGAAGATGACATGAGACATGCATATCCAATTTTGTTTACTTCTGTACATACATATCATGTTGATAGCTAGAACATCGAGGAGGATGTTCCTTTAAGGGGGAGGGAATTGTAACACCTTGTTTCCCCTAGTCTGTAAATGTAACCATATTGGCCAGGGAACTATGGAAAACTCAAAGGTGTAACTGTTTGTTTTGATGAACTTCTAAATAAAAGGTCGATGAATGTAAATTCTGTTATTTTTAATAGAAAATAGATACATATTACTTGACTGTTGTGAAGGGGATGTGCTAAGAGAGACCATTATTTCTAATGAAAATGTGGTGGAGGGAACCCAGAATGGTTGCATTAACCTCCACTGAACCAGTGCCATGTTGGATTTAAATTGCTCAAGATCAGAATCACCCTCTGACCAAAAATGAATTCACGTCAGGTTGGTAGGTGGGAAGGACTCCTCAAGAGTTAATGAGGGGATGGGACAGACTGACCATATAAAATGCTTTCGGACCTGACCATGGACGAGGGAATTCGATCAACACACAATCTTGCTAACGAAGGAAAGAAAGGAAGCATGGTGTGGGCAGAGGGGATGGGGGAAGAAAATGGATTTATGATCATAGAGAATAGAGATAGAGCTAGGATAAGGAGAGTAACCTTTGTCCTCAACTATTCCTGTATTGGGATAAGGAGGGTAACCTTTGTCCTCAGCTATTCCTATATTGGGAGAAGGAGAGTAACCTTCGTCCTCAACTATTGTTGTATTGGGAGAAGGAGAGTAACCTTCATCCCTAACTTCCGTTGAGCTAGAAGTAAGAGATTGAATCTCAATGGATCATCACCTAAGCTCAGGGGTGGACAGTTATAAATCCATTGGGAGTGACTGAGCCTATGGTTGGGTGGAAACAAGCACCCCTCTCAGCAGTTGCAGTATGCCTTATGGTGTTGATAATTGTTTTTATGCCTTTTGCTTTGAATTGTAAATAATGGATGCATGCTTGTATTTGTGTGCATGTAAATGGATTTTGTATTGAATGATTGAGTTAAGAGTATGCATTCATTCCTTGAGAAATTTTACTTCTTCTTTATTTTTCCCTTATGCTCTAGTTTAATCCCTCTAAAGCACTTTCCCCAGGGAATTTCATCTCGTCCTATAGTCGAGTGAATACTTCCCTAACTGCAGAGGTTGAATCATGTAATCCCTGTGAGACGGAGTTCATTAAGCTCAGGAGAGGTAGTGCAATTATGCACAGGCTCTCTGCGAGGTAAGCAAAGACCCAGAACCACATAAGTTCTAGACTTGATGAAGGATCACAAAAGTTGTACAAAATATCCTTCTATGTGTTAAGTCCAAGAAAAAGAGCATAATGCTCTTAAATACTTCATAACTGACGAAGCTCAAGAAGGATAGTGAAAAATTCAAGTATCGAAAGGGAATATCCTTTCATTTGGAAGTTGAACAAACATGATCTTCTTGAGAGGATTCGAGGCCTATCACGGCCGTTAGATTTGAGGAAGGAACACAGGAATTAGTGCCTCGACCTCTTCAACCTTCGTAGGTTCGAAGAATGTTGGTAATCATCGTGAAAAGGACGGATCCTTTGAAGTCTGAAACCCAAATTCACGATGTAATCTAGGCCATAGATATAAGGATCTATTAGAACCCACCTCGACCGTTGGAACAGTGAGTTCGGAGTCCTCAAATAGGGAGAATCGCACATTGGCATAACTAAACTTCTGAAACCCAAAATCGTGATGAAATCTGGACCTTAGATCCAAGGATCTATTAGGACCCTCCTTGTCCATTGGATTGGCAAGATCAAATTCCACACATTGAGAGAATCACACATTGGCGTGACTAAATTTCTAAAATCTGAAGTTGTGATGTGATATGGACCGTTGGATCAATGAAATTCACAGACCATCAATCTGACGCGATCATATTAATGCAAGGAGTACATGGGAACTAAATATCCCCTATGAACCAAGCTCAGAAGAGATAAGTGTTTCTCAGAAGCACAAATGAGGTCAAAGAGGTGAACTTGTTTCAAGTTTGTAAGCTCCAGAGGTAAAGTGGAAGTTGAGACCCATATATCAGGCCTCACAGGAGGTAGATCGAAGGCCAAGCCCTTCAGAACATCTGAAATATTCCAAGTTAGGGAAGAAAGAAATATCTTAGGAGGAGGATCAACAATGGTCGTTGGATCGAGCATTGTGAAAGATCTGGGCCGTTGAAATTCATGTCCAGATAATTAGAAGAGTGCACAGGAGGAGATCAGATCTGGGCCTTCAGATATGAGTACGAGGACCAATAACCGTTGGATCCAGGAAAGGTTCACAAGGGTTAAACCCTTTGAAAGTATACAGGAGAGTAGAATTTTCCAAGTCTGAAAGTTCTGAAATCATCGGAACCGTCCATCGTCAAGATTGACATGCAAAAATAGATCTGAGAGTTTGAGAACTCAGATATTGGAAGATCGGGGATCAGAAGAGTCAGGGTGGACTCACATCCAAATACCTGAGATGAGAACTCACGATTTGATCATAGTTGTCGATTGAAGAGAAAATGTGGATCGTTGATCAGACTATATAGGAAGATCGAGGATCGGAAGAGTTAGGGTAGACTCACATACAAATACCTGAGATGAAAACTCGTGATTTGATCACATTCATCGATCGAAGAGAAATCGTGGACCATTGATCTGACTATATCATAAGATTAGGGATCGGAAGAGTCAGGGTGGACTCACATTCAAATACCCAAGACGCGAACTCATGATTTGATCGCAGTCATCGATCGAGGAGAGACCATGGACTGTTGATCTAACTATATTAGAAAATCAAAGATCAGAAGAGTCAGGGTGGACTCACATCCAAACACTCGTGACACAAACTCGTGATTTGATCACATGCGTCGATTGAAGGGAGAGTGTGGACCATAGAGTGGGTCTTGGAGGGAGTTCGCATATCGAACTTCAGAGAGGAAAAATGAACTACCCTCAAGAGACATGAAACACGAAGTCCCGAGATGCTTGGTAGTTGGGCCCTGGGTTATTACCCAACGTCTCAATCAAAGGATCCTATCAGGAGGAGAAAGCGCCTAGAGGATTCCCTAATCGGGAAATTAGAAATCGAGAGTATTGGGTCTGGCCCATAGAAAATCACTCGAGAAACAAGGTCGTGAAGCACCTTTTTGGATAGGTGCATGTTCACACCCGGTGGTCACATGGAGGAAGCTTGCACCTGGTGCTAGTTCACACGGGTGAAGTCTCGCAAAGACCAATGGATCGATTTCTTAGAGATTCCAGTAGGGAATCGAAGAGCATCTTCAGCGCAGGAATTTTGAAGTTCCATTGACCAGGATTAGAGACCATGGATGGAGGATTCGACTAATTCAGAAAATAAATATATATATATATATATATATATATTTTATTTATGCCCTGTCGTGGGTGTGTTACAAATAAGGAAAGGAGTGAAGTGTATAACCAAGAATGAATGCTTTGTGCATGTTTTATTTTTCTTATTATGTTGAATGCTTGATAAGGAAAGAGTCTAGTCCATAATATTTTTTGCAAGGATGTTATTTTTTTTAATTGAAATACAATATAAGTGCCATTAGGAAAATTTTAGTTCCATGGATCAAGAAAAAATACATTCATTGGAGCAAAAAATAAATTTTGCGTCAATGGTAGGAAACTTGAAATTTTCAACCAACATTACCTCCAATTAGATTAGGGAGTAAGTGGATGATTAAGTGGTTAGTGACTTGGTATGATCTACTTCAACAACATTGAATACATGTAATACAATCAGTGTTATATCTAAATTTGTGGTCATGCCAAATTTTATTACACCAAGATGTGTTTTCTATATCCCAATATGAGGGAGATGTATAATTCCTTGTGTGCTCAACATGAAGTTGACACATGAAATTTAAAATAAATATTAATAACGAAATAAAATATTTCAATATCATATATATATATATATATATATATATAGA
>JZKD02S1675320.1:57962-82295 GCA_000966675.3 Picea glauca
ATCAAACCAAACCATTTACATCAATGACATATGATCCAACAATCTCCCAAGTAATCAAACCATTGGCATCAATGACAAACCATTGGCATCAATGACAACATGATCCAACAGTGCACCATAATCTGATTATACCCAGAGAAACCATCTAACATTGACATCCTTTGAGAGCCCACTACCTTCTATAAAATGTGATCCATTTTAGGCAATGGATAATGGTCCTTTAGAGACACCTTATTTAGATTCCTGAAGTCTACACAAAGCCTAATTTCTCCTCTTTTTTCTAACTGGCACCAGGTTGGCCACCCATCTGGAAAACCTTAGGGACACTATGATTTTTTCTTCAAACAGTTTCTTTACTTCTTTCTCTATCAATGGTAACAACAGGGGATTTATTCTTCTTATTTTTTGTTTGAATGGATTGTTATCTTGTTTGATTGGGATAACATGTTGTATTATATTGGTATCATAAACCTTCATCTCATCTTAGCTCCAAGAAAATACATCAGGGAATTCTTTCATTAATTTTAAATACCTCTTTTTGACTTCAGGAATGAGCTTCTTGGAAAGATTAATGATCTTTGGATCCTCTGGAGTTTCGATATTGCAATATTCCACATCCCTTTCATTTACTGTAATCTTTGGGCTCCTGGCCATGTCATTATCATCAAATAGTTTCTCTAATGGTACTAGGCCTTTAGGAATGATGTTTATTTTCAACTGTACAATATCTCTGCCAACAATTTGATTGTCAAAATATCCTTCCTTTGTGAAAGAAATTGCATCCACCTCACCATCACAATATTCATCATCAATGTTTAAATTCTCAAATTCCTTCTCTATTTTTAGGAAGCTTTCTATCTGTTTGTCGTTCTCGAAGATTTTCCAGTGCTTCATATTGTCCGATATTGTTGGCTTGTACTTGACTTCAACCTTGTATCTTTTTTCAGGGAAAATTGGGACTTTGAACACTACTGCTGAAGTAGCTAAGGCATCAACAACCTGATTTTGTTCTCTTGGAATTGTTGAAAGATTGCATTCTGAAAATTTCTCAAGGAGATCTAGTACCAGGTTTCTGTAAGCTCTCATTCTATGTTGTTTTTCTTGGTAGACGCCTTTGATCTGATTTATGATAAGCTCATAGTATCCAAGTACAACAATTATTTTGGCACCTAATTCTTCCAAAAAATTCGACCCCAATATTAACGCTTCATACTCAGCCATATTATTACTACATTCGAAAAAACGTTTGTAAGAACATAATTTTGAGTCTCCGCTGGGACGACAGATCCATACGTCAACACCATCTCCTTTTCTGCATGCAGCTCCATCAAAATTCATTTTCCATATCTGATCCTCTACATCACCTTGTTGCTCTAAAATTTCCTCCATATGTTGGTTAAGCTCATTTTCGTTAGCTATGATGATCTTTGTTTCCTCTTCTTTGAAGCATAGGTCATTGAAGAAAATAGATGTCCCTAATTCAGTTTCTACCGAATAGATAGGATGATTGCTAGGTTGTGATTTACTGCTGACCATATATTTAAGAAGAACCTCTCTGTGTAATCATTTGTCTTGACCAAAGACAGGAATAGTATCATATGACATGTCCATATGGAGGGTTCCTTTTAGTTTTGCAGCCCATGACCTGGACAACAAAATACCAAAATTTGGAGGGATATCAGTGACCACTACGTCCATCACGATATTCTTAGTTGGGATTTGTGCTAAAGAAACCACCATGTCTTTGATCATGCCAAGGCATTTCACCTTTCTTGAATCGAAGGAGAACAAGTACTTATAAGGTCTTGTGACATCGAGACCTAATTGGCCCATGACTACTTTGGGCATCAGATTGTGAGATGCTCCAGAATCCAACATAGCATTGTGCAGAATCATGTCATGGATTTTCAAGATGACATAAAAAGGAGGGACTTCTTCATTTTCATTGCTTTATTCTACTCTTGGCCCAAATAGGATGGTTGGGTGATCATCTTGTATGTTCGGGGTATCATAGATTTGTCCCATCTTAAGAATCTTAATGATCTGATTTCTGTACTTTCTATTCTTGATCAATTCATTAAATGGTACTGAAATATTTATTTTAGCCATCTCACTTTCGAAATCGAAAGAGGATGAGGTTTTCTCTACCTCTTTGGTGACCATTTCTTTTCTTGTCAATAATTTATTCTGAGGTTCTTCCTTCTACTTCCCCTTTTCCACAACATCCTTTGTAGCTGAATCTTTCGCAGTAGAATCCTTTGCAGCTCAATCCTTTGTAGCAAAATCTCTTTTGGGCTGAATTGAAGAAGGTATGTTATTCTGAGCTTCTTTGTTGGGATTCTCCTTTGGAGGTTTTGGAGGTACCTTTTGATTTTGAAGGTTATATTGCCTTTGGAATTGCATGATAGAGTTTTGCAATCCAGTCTCATAATATTCCCTTTATACTAACACCCTCTCTTCTTCATCTTGCAAAAAGATCTCACTTGCATCCATGAACTAGTCGTGCTCTTCTTTGTTCAAAAATACCTCTATTTCTTTATCATCATAACAGTTCATTTTTTCTTCAAAATATTCATCGTAATCCTCATTTGTTGGACCTTGACCAACCTTTGGTAGATTCTTGGTCATGTTGACCTATTTTGGACTTCGACAACCTGTCGAAGAAGGAGCACAAGATGAAGTGGAGATCACAGGATCTTGGCCCTTTTTTGGCTCTTTTTTGGGATGTGGGAATATGTAATGGGAATGGGATGTCGGCCCATGGGTTTACCCATGTTTAGGCCTATTTTGTATATATAAATAGATCCTTAGGAAAGATAGAATTAGTGGTGCATCTATGTGATGTGAATGTATGCTAAGTGGAAGTAGAGTCTGTAAGTGCTTTGTGCATGACTGTGTGAGACTTGCAGAGCTAAGTGCAAGTCATTGTATCAATATTTTGGAAGGCTTAGTGTTGGAATGCAAGGAAGAAGGATATAGCAAGTTGCGCAGATCTTCTGTCCTATGTGGAGTAAGGGTTTTGAGGCTCTATTCTTGTAACCGATTGACTGAAGACAATAAAGAAGAAGAGTTGGTGTACGTAGCCCTAGGGTGGGGGTGAACCATGTAAATACTGTGTTGTTATGCTTTGTGCTTGTCTTAATGTGTTTATGACTCTCTTGCTAAGTTCTTTGATATAGATGGATAGATCTATTCACGCTTTGTGCTAATGATGTGTAAGAATGTTAGATCTAATTTCTATGAATGTTCTTAGTGCTTGCTTATGCTAGATCTAATCCATCTGTTTGAGCTAAGTGATTAATTACATTAGATCAGTGTGAATGATGTGATGCTCCATTCTATGTGCGCAATAGTTATTGGTTGAATATTGATGAACTATTGATGCTAAGTGCTCTGTTAAGTAGTATAATCACAAATCTGTGTCCCAGCTAAGGTTGCAGACACTTGAGTCCTGCAACCACCCCTTCCTCTACCATGGGTGAGACTTAATCTACTTCGCAGGTGTTGCCGAAAGGGCCAGTAGTTAGGGTTTTGTTGGTGCGTTGTTGTAGAATTGAACTCTAGGTCTACCCCTGTGCCGACAAATGGTTTTGTTGCTGAGACCTGAAGCTATGATTGCTGGGAATTGAGAAAGAAGAAGCTATGTGAAAAGATTCATCCTGAAGTTGTGAAATCTCTATGCATAGATCCGTCGCTCTAGTGCACAATATTCTACTTGATTTATAAATCTCTGTGTTAAAATAAAGAAGCCTGATCTGAAGAAAAGAAGTCGGATCTGAAGGAGAGAAGTAAGATCTGAAATATTTTTTGCTCTAAGAAAGGTAAAAGTGAGAATTTTTGATTAAAAGAGGTAATATCTGCAAGCTCTGTGCTTTGATAAATATAAAAAGTTTTAGATCTGTAAGATTTGTTCTTTGTAGAAGTAAGATAAGTTGAAATTTTTGTTTCTAAAGTATGGATCTAGGTATGTTTGATAGGTTATGTCCTATCTTGAAAACTAGGGCACTAATAGATGAAAGAAGGCTTGATATGAGTAGATCTGATAAGAATAGTGAAAGATATGTTATACCTATGCATAGAAAGAATGTTTGGACTAAAAACTGGATGCAGGATCCTAGAAAGAATTTTTCGCAGGTTAGCTACCATGATCCTAGTGCACAGTACCAAAAAGGCTAGAGATCATTTAAAAGGAAGAGAGGATTAACCCTATGTTACAACTGCATAATACCGTGACGTCTTTCTAAGGAATTCCCTAGGAAAATACTAGTTGTATTTGTTGTAAAGCTATGGACCATGAAGTGTTGGATTTCCCTAGAATGATTGCTAAGATAGAAGAAATGAATCTGAATAAATAAAACCCTAAGGCAGATCCAAAAATGGAAGAATCCTAGGAAGAATCAGAGAAAGTATTGCTGCAAATAAACAAAACCCTGAATGACTATCGACATGTTAGACTATCAAAGATCTTCAAGGAAAAAGAATTCATTGAAGCAAGACTAGGAGACTTCGACATTGACTGTGTCCTGGATGAATAAACACGGGTGAATATCATGACAGAAAGAACTTGGGAAGCTATAGGGAAGCATGCTATGATCCCTTCATTAGGAGGAATAGAACTATTCAGAGGAAAGATGATAAACCTATGTGGGAAGCTTTCTTGCATACCTATGAACGTTAATGGAACTTTGACAACAGAAGATTTTGAGATTATTAAATTTATTGAAGATAGCACCTCATTTACCATGTTACTAGACAAACCTTGGATTGATAAAGATCAAGCCAGATGAAAGAAAGAATAAGAAGTTTTGGAATAGAAGAAACAAGAGTTAAAAGATTTCATGACCAGAAGGATCGCACACTTCATTGCAGAACAAGAGAATAGATCGAAGCTATTTAACACTAGAGGCCCAGATGTCGAAGATGCAAGACCATTAGAGGATTCATAGAAGACTGAAGTACTTATCCCAGAAAAATAAAAGGTACTACCCCTGAATCCTAGGAAAGAATTTCAACAACGCGAAGTAACTATGTTAAAAGAAGATAAGATTTAGAATGGAAAAAGGCATACTAAGACGAAGCTCACTGGAAAGAAGGCTAGAAAGCTAAGTAATAAGAGGGCTAATATTGAAAATTTTCAAAAATTCCCAGAGGGAACCTCACTGAAGGAAAATTTGCAAAATTGGAGCTTTGCCAGGATATTAGAACAATGACACATGACACTTCGCCATGACGAAGCAATATAGCCTTTGGGGAACATTATAACCATTAGATCAATGCTTTGAATGGATAGAGAACCATTTATGGCAAGCCAGATCTCCATCTGACCATTGATACAACACCATAATGGACATAACCAAGTTAATGAAGACCCCATACCTGTTGCAAGCGATCTGTTATCGAGTTACCTATTTATCCCACCGCGCCACACACCGAGAACACTTTTAACAATTGAGAATTTGAGCCCATAGACTATGTTGAGTTTATACCATGATCATCATGCTTCTGATCTCTCTCTCGTTACTGTGTCTAAGATACCCCCCCGAACCTGAGATTGTTAACCCCGAGAATGTATGTTAGATGAGTTGAGCACTGTAGAAAGGGTTGTTGAGGAATTTTTGATCAACTTGATGATTGAAAGAGTCATGTTAGAGAGAGGATTATCCATGGGTGTACAAGAATCATCCATGAGAGGACTGTCAGCCTCTCCATAAACTGCTCGAGCTGAACCATCCCAGTAATCAGATGAGAAGTGAACCAAGCATAGGGATGACCTTGCGAATGCTAAATTGATTATGAGCATATTACCCACCTATATACCACCTCTGAGCAGTGCTATAAACTATGACACCGTACCTAGATATTTCAAGTATGCCTTGGTCACTGTGTACCTCCCGAAGGGGATACACGCAGTGCAAGTAGACTAAGATAAGATCACAATGTTGAAGTTTAGTGACTTCAACCTGGGAGATCACAAAGTCTACAACATGTTAGCCCCGCATAAGTACCTGACCAGAAGAAAGGAAAAGAATTCGAAGATCGTCCCTCAGTCATGGACCCACAACCTCGCACAGTCCACCCTACTGAACGTTATGAAGATTTTTCATTTCGGACGACACCAGGAGGTGAATGCATGTGTCAAATTGATACTTTCTTGTTACCATGGAGGTTATCTATGGTTAAAACATCACATAATAGTGTATTCGACATTGATAAATCGGATCACTGAGCTTAGCATGCAAGGACCCGACCCACGGGATTTCTATCCTGGAAAATCCATGGACCATGCTCTCACCCAAAGGATCAAAGACACTTATGGCGATGTCAAGAAAGGAATGTGAGTCTACAAGGTAGCTTCTATCCAGAGTGGTGCAGTGTGCCTGCCTGTCATATGATTGCAGGAAAATTAGTACACAAGAACCGGCCCACCAAAGTGATTGGTTTTGTAGTCGACCTCACAGGGAAGTGCGCGGAGGGCCTACAAATGAATTGGGTGAACCAATTAGAACTTGAGTGCAGAGAATCCCAAGATCAAGGGTACGAATTCCACTTCAGCTGGCTATTGATCCTGATCACTTTCATCGCCTAGGAGATGCCAAAAGGTGTGACCTTCCCAGAGATCGAGCCCTTTAAGACATTGGTTGTGAATTTTAGCACACTGTGGTATTCAAGCAACATGAATAAACATTGGCAGTCCAATGTTGTATTTCACACATACTACAACCAGTTGAAGGTAGCTATATAGTCTGAGCCTCGCATGACATTGAATACTTTACACAAGTTCAAGCCTTTGATGAAGTTCAGTGCAGACCTCCATTTCATCTACATCACAGCACACGCTAATGAGAACAAGAAACAACTTCAGTCATATTACAAGATAATGGAGGAGGACTTGGAGGATATCACCAAGGACTGGTTGGCATACCTCCTCATTCCAGCAGACCCTGCGGAGATATTTGATATAGATAGTCTAGAAACTGCACAGGATACACTTGAACCTAGCAAGACGAAGAAAACTGAAGAGGTTCAGGATTTAGACAATGCATCTCTGAAGACTGCTTCCATCTCACGAAAGCAAGGAGATGATTATGGAGAGATAGATGGCGTAGAATTTGAACAGAAGAAATGTGAGGTTACACCGCTTAGAGATGAGGAGGACCCCTCAAAGAAAAGGAAGGTTCCCCCCCCCCCCAAAGCCTTCCTCCCAGCATGACTTCGATTTCATCAACAGGGCCCGGAATGATGCCTCGTTGGAGAAGCACAAATAAGGAAAGGCGAGGCAGGAATCAATGTACAATAGAATCGAGATTGAGCTCCAAGGAGGGCATTAAGCACTACAGTCTAGCCGCGCAGTCTCCACTGCACCTCTGTCAAAAGGAACACCAAAACTGGGAGATGATCCAACTCAACTCCATCAAATCATTAAGACAGTCGAAGCTCACCTTCAACGAGCATAGGAAGAAACAACGCAAGCCACCCAGGCTTTGACACAAGTACAAGGAGTCCTTGTAGAGAAACGCAGTACTACAAAACAAGAAAAGCTTGATATCCAGGAAAAGTTTGACGAAGAAAAATCCCAACTACAAAAAGAAAAGGAACAGTTTCTCATAGAGCAACTCGAAGTAAAAGAAATGGTCAACAGATCACTTCACTCTATGACAGTCATAGAAGTAAAGGCCAAAGATATAATTCAAAAGCAAATAGTACAACTTGAAGAAGTGATCCAACAGCTACAACAATGCATAGCAGATTTGGAGCTACGCGTAGTACCTGAGACCCCTCAAGATGTAAGAGATCAAAGGGAAGCAACCACCAAGAGTGAAGTTGAAAGACTGAAGGTTCTTTCCAGGGAGTGCAAGCAGCTGAGTAACCACAGTGCCCAAACGTATGATAAGTTCGCTGAGAACCTAGAATTGCAGGCATTGGAGTCACRGCTCTAGGATGCAAAGTAGCACGCAAAGATACTACAGACGCAGCTGAAGGCCCCGTCAATTGTAGAAAGAATGAAGCAGTCTCAAGAGAAGTGAACCATCCAACAACAGATCTATATGATTCAAAGAAAAGTTATGGAAGTAACTCAACAGCTCCAACATGTGCAATATAAGGCCTATTAGTTATTCACAGAGGTCGAGAGATAAGGAGAAGAGATAGAATAGGTTGTTAATGCAACAAAACAACACCTAGAAGGGCCAATGAATGACGTAGTAATCCAGGAGTTCGATGAGAAAGAGGTCTTAGCACAGAAGTAGGTCGAAGCAGCTCGAGGCATTCAAGGAAGAACTAGTTAGACCAAAGTGACTCGGGATGAGTCACAGGTGAGTTTTGGGGGTATGTTGGACCTTGATCGAGCTTTGGGAGATTCTTGTTCATGTTGACCTGTTTTGGACTTCGATATCCTTTTGAAGGAGGAGCACAAGATGAAGTGAAGATCACGAGATCTCGACCCCTTTTTGGCTCCTTTTTGGGATGTGGGAATATGTAACTGGAATGGGATGTCGGCCCATGGGTTTACCCATGTTTAGGCCTATTTTGTATATATAAATAGATGCTTAGGAAATATAGAAGTAGTGGTGCATATATGTGATGTGAATGTATGCTAAGTGCAAGTAGATTCCGTAAGTTCTTTGTGCATGACTCTGTGAGACTTACAGAGCTAAGTGCAAGTTATTGTAGAAATATTGTGGAAGGCTTAGTGTTGGAACGCAAGGAAGAGGGATCTAGCGAGCTGTGCAAATATTTTGTCCTGTGCGGAGTAAGGGTTTTGAGGCTCTGTGCTTGTAACTGATTGACTAAAGACAATAAATAATAAGATTTGGTGGACGTAGCCCCAGGGTGGGGGTGAACCACATAAATACTATCTTGTTATTCTTTGTGCTCATCTTAATGTGTTTATGACTCTCTTGCTAAGTGCTTCGATATAGATAGATAGATCTATTCATTCTTTGTGCTAATGATGTGTAAGAATGTTAGATCTGACTTCTATGAATGTTCTTAGTGCTTGCTTCTACTAGATCTGATCCATCTGTTTGTGCTAAGTGCTTAATTACATTAGATAGTGCGAATGATGTGATGCTATGTTCTATCTACGCAGTAGTTGTTGGTTGAATATTGATGAACTATTGGTGCTAAGTGCTCTATTAAGTATTATAATCACAGATTTGTGTCCTAACTAAGGTTGCAGACACTTGAGTCATGCAACCACCCCTGCCTCTACCTTGCGTGAGACTCTATCTGCTTCGCAGGTGTTGCTGAAAGGGATAATACTTAGGGTTTTGTTGGTATGTTGTTGTAGCGTTGAACCCTGGGTCTTCCCCTGTTTCAACATCATTCACATAATTATTTTGAAAAGGAGGCCTTATTTGTTGTTCCCCCTAATTTGCCTAGTTTCCCTTATTTGCCTGGTTTCCCTGATTTGCTTGAATTCCCTGGTTTGCATGTTCTTCTTGAGTTGTCTAATTTCCCTGATTTCATGGCTCTCTATGCCCAATCTGAGGGATAGTTGTTCTTCTCAGATTTATGGGTGGGCCATCAGCCTGTTCTCTGGGGTTAGGCCTATTTCCTAGAGCCATTATTTCCATCATATGCTCCATGTTTCTCATCGTTGCTTCAAACATTTCCTCTGATGTTTTTGATGTTGAAGGTTGTGCTTTATCTTGAGCTATGTTTGTGTCCCTAGCAGCATTGTATTTCATCTTCTTTGAAGCCATTAGGTTCACTTCAACCTCTATAGCATCGATCATCATATTATCCAACATGGTAGATCTTCGTTCTCTTAATAATAAAGAAAAATCACTTTCAAAAGAATCATCATATCTAAGTTGAGTAGCTCTAGGGGGGGGTTTCACCTCAACAGGAATTGTATTGTAGACCTTCATGAATCTGTCTGAAAACTACTGCACTGTTTCGTCGGGTGATCTCTTCATGTTGTTGTACTGTGTCAACAACTAAAGGGGATTTTTCTTATCCCCCCATTTTGCAATGAAGCTTGTCTCAAAAGCTTCGAAATTTGCAATACTAGCTGGTGGAAGGGCTCTGAACCACTTCCTTACTTCTTCTGCAAGACTTTGTGTAAACAGCCTCATCTTCACATCTTCAAAATCCACCTCTTCCAAGTCTATGAAATCATTAAACTAGTCTAGATGCTTCTAAGCTAATATGTTACCTTCATCATCATATATTTGATCCTTAGGTTGTAATCTTGAGGCAAATTATGTAATTGATCAAGCAGTATGAGGGGAGAAAATATGGCTTCCATAGTTGTTGTGAGGGGTCGGAGCGGCTGTTGGTTTTGAGCAGGGATCACTAAAGGCCTGGTAGATGTGGCTAGAATCAAATCTTGGAATCTCTTTTAGTCAAAGATGGTCTCACTTAAAAAAGAATCAGACTTAGTTCTGAATAGGATTTGCTCAAATTTTATGTCAAACTCGAGGTCTTCAATGCTATTCACTCCATCCTTGGGTAAAGATAGATATAGGTCTAGATGCAACACTGGGGTTACTGGATTTTATTTTCTTTTATGCATGATCTTTTTCAGGTCAGACACAGGGATTGCAGCTTCTGGGTCTGGGTTGCTCTTGGTGTGGATTTTCTTAGGAGCCAAGATTTATATCTAACACGGTGTGGTTCAACTGGTCTCTGAGTAATGAATTCACCAGGATAAAAATAATCTCATCCAATAAGGTATTTGATCCACTATCAACCTCGGGGATCAAACTAAATCTTTAAGTCATTTTCCTAGGGAAGATTTTTCAACTTCATCCCCGGCAACGGCGCCAGGATGTTAGCACTTTGTAAATTTTGTCTGGATGATAGAAAAATGACAAAGGTACATGTTTCAACCTACTTTAGATATAAATCACTATCCTTCTCAACTCAGAGAGGGCTCTCTCATGTCACTTGATATTTCTTTTGGAATCGATGGCTAGATTTTGGTTTGTTTTGGGGGGGTTTAATAAAGTTGTTGGCAAGGAAGGGGAGGAACACTCAGGGATATGGAGTCAAAATTATGAAATTGAATGAAAACAATGACCATCTAGTATAACTCTCCAGAGGATAAAGGATCAACTAGGCAATGACTTTGAGTTATTCTTGAATTTAAATAGAGTGTAGGAAGATAAAGAAAACAAATAACTACATCAGAGCATTACTGAAATGAATTTTGAATTTGTTAAGAAGAAATTCACACAGTTTAAATTGATTAAGCCAAGAGCATCACAAGATGAATTATGGGCCTTTAACTATCCAATTTAAACAGAAGAAAGTGTAAATGGAATAACAGATCACAGGAAAGACATACGATGAAAGAAGACAAACCTCATATCACCACCATTAGAATCTTTTCATAGAGACTTCAAAATATTCTGCACATATATTCAATTCAGCTTCAAAAAATTAGAATAGAGTTCGAAACAACTAAAATGGTGCTCTTGCACTTCTGCCAAAATTAATTCAATCAAATGTCCCATCATTTATACAATTCGATTACAATGGATGAAAATGAAACATTTCAGCTTCTAAAACTAAAAATAGTAATTTCAACTGACAGTCTCGGTATATCAACCGATTTACAATGATTACTCAAAAGATGTTTCAAAACTAAAAACAGATTTCTCTGACTCCTCGGCTTCCTTTACACCATCTAGCGTGTCCTGATCTTTTGTCAAACTTACTGGCTTGGTGACACCTGGAATTCACTTACTGGTCCCGGGAAAGTTGCATTTTGTCTTGCCCAACTGCACGATTTCCTTCCATTGTGAGTTAGAAGGAAGCTTGTAGTTCATCATCTCCTTAATCAAAATATCTAGTTCAATGCACGTGGCGTAGGACATAATCGGCAATCCAATCTTCATTGTTTTAAATTGATTCAAAATTTCAAAGTCTGTGGCCAAATAATCTACCAGACTTGGGCCTTTCATACTTTCCTCCATAGCTTCAAATTTGGAATGGTCCATTCTACACTAAATGAGAAGAGAATTGTAGTCTTCTTGATTGTATAAACCTTTTCCATCCCAAAATGGTTGGAGGCCCTTGACAAACAATTGTTCAAACATGTCTTTAAACTCTTGTATATTGTGCTCCATTTGCATAGCTTTGTTCTGAACTGATTTGAGAAAGTTGTGCTTCGTGATTATTCTCCTAGCCCAGATGATCAAAGCAGTTCTTTCCTTTACCCCAATAGTCTGAAGATCAACAGTGGGCATAGAATTCAGCAAATCAATAGGGTTATGGGCCCATTCTGAAGGTCTCTTGGCTAATGTTTCATTAACAACAGTACACCTTCTTTGGGCCATGGTAGCCACGATGTCTTTTTCATTTATAAAATTCAGATAAACTCTGAACTTAGCAACCTCTGCAGCAATAGAATCCCAGATAACATGTTTAGCTCCTTGCAATAGTGTTTTACCTTTTAACCTCGTCCTTAGATTTCTTACTCTCTCTTGAAAATCTTGATTTTCCCTTCGGAGTGGAGCCATCTTTTCATCTCTTGTTTTCATATCTTGTTTCAGCTTTTCCAGGGCTTCCTTAAGGCCTTTGATTTCCCATGTTTGTAAGCTCACTTGGGACATGGCTTGAACCAATCCATCGGTGCTTGATCTAGATTTTGCATTAGCAGGTACAATGATAGCCATATCTGATGTTGCTACCTATCCTTGTAAGCAATTCTCTTTCTCCTTCTCTAGTTGTAATACTTTAGCTTTGTAATTTAGTGCTTCTTGTTTGAATGTTTCCTTCTCTTTCTCTAGAGAAGCCAGCTATGTTGCATGTGGATGTTCAGTAGGGGACATATTTAGATTCTTCTTTAGACCTTGGATTATCTTGTTCTTCTCATCTAAAGAATCCTTTACTCCTTGAGGGCCTTCAGACTCCAATATTTTGACATGTGTCTGCCAGGATTTCTTGGATGCTTTCTCCTGTTTCAATTACCCATCTAGTTTGAGTGCATGTGTTGTCAATCTTGAAACTTTCATACTTAAGCTTAGATAGTTTGAGTATAGCATGTCACTAGCATTCTTGTGGAACTTTAGTTTGTCTGGGGCACCAATATTCTCATAGTACATCTTGATTTCAGACACTTTATCATCATCTTCTATTGTTATATTAAACGTCTTTCTCTCCACATATCTGACTAAGAATAGGGATGTCTTGTGTTGGGAGATCTTCTCTACTTTGGGCAATAGGTCTCTTATCTCACTGTTTTCCATACTTCCTTTTACAACATACTAATTCATAAAGTCTTCTTTGGATTGATATACTGCCCCAGGTGTCTTGCTAAATATGTGTTTCTTGTTGTTGAAAACCCTTGTGCTGCTTTCACTTTGTGGAATGCTTCCTGTACCAAATTCTTCGTTATTGGTTGCACCTTCCACCATCTCCATGCTCATTTTCTCTTTAGTTTCTTCTTCTTCCAAGTCAACCACTTGAGAGGGTGGTGTAATTTTCATCTTCTTGGGAATATCTTGTTGGCTATTAGTAGCCAGGGCCTCTGAAATGTTCCTCTTATTATAAACACTCAATTTTGGGGCTTTAACAATTAATATTGGAGAAGATTTATGTGTCTGGATCTGTTGAGGGGCTGACTCTGTTGGTTTTATATGATCATGCTGCAAAGTGACCTCCATATCTGTACATGTTTCTAGATTATCCAGTTTGTCAAATCCTTCAACATGCTTGTGCTCATAGGGGCCCAATTTTCTCATCAACCTTCTCTTTGATATGATCTGATGTGGGTCATATTTCCTTCCTTGTAATTGTGTAAACCCAAATTCATTGAATTTGGCTCGGATATGAGGTAAAAAGGATTTATTTTTTACCACAAAGGGTCCTACTATGAAATGGAATTTTAAGTTAGATGCCTTGTGTGATTTCATAAAGTGCTCTATTTTGGAAATGATCCTTTGTCTGATGAACTCTAAGGAGAAAATTTTGGGAGTCAAAATGACTGGTAAAAGATAAGGTCCTTCTTGATAGCCATACATCCATATCACAGTATATTGTATGAACAACATCCAATCTCCTACTCTTCTCTCTGGATTTGGTTGTAAAAAACTTTTCATTTCTTTGAGAACCCTTGGAAATTCTGAGCCGAAGATAAGACTGTACACCTTGGACATGATCTTATTGATGAAAATAAGCATGGTGATCCTTTTTCATTTAGTTGAGATGAAAGTAGTTTCAGGGAATTTGGTCTTGTTCGATTCTAAGAACATCCTCATCAGGTGCGTGTAGTATCTAAAGTGTCTCAATGAACTAAAATTGACTAGTTGTCGATGCATATTATCAGTGATGAATCTGTCAAAACTAATACAGACCGAATGACGAGACTCTAACACAAAAAAGGTTAATAGGAAACCTAACATGACTTCTATTATGAATTTGTCGTTATCTAACCCTAAAATTTGGCTAAGCAGGGAACAATCCCACTAGATCTCAATGATCATTATGCTCACATTGATAGGTAACGAAAGACTTTCTGAATGGTGTTCAGGTTTGACAATGGTTTTCAAAAACTAGGTTTTTACTTCTGAAGGGAATTCTTTGTAAATTTTGATCATCTTCTCTTCATCTAAGGGATCTGACACTATGGAGGAAGAATCTTATACACTAAGGGTATGTCGAAGTGATGAGCTGTCTATTTCAAATAAAATATCTGACCCTACTTTATTCAAAATAACACTTTCTTCCTATGAATATGGTCAAAACACCCACTTATGAACTCAGGGAAAGGGAAGACTACTTCTACGACATAAGGGGTGATGCATGCTTGAGCTATTTTGAGAAAAGGGATTTTTTTCCCAACATCATCTAATAAATTCGATCTAGACATAGAAACTAGCAAGACTGTTATCTTTGTGTCAAAAACATCGGAGTCCTTGTCAATTAGGGATTCTTCTCTAGAGGTGATGTCTTGTGCATTCATGTAAAAAATAAGAGGATTAGCGGCCATTGTGAAAAATACATGTCAAGCAACGAAGAAAACACGAATTTGATCCAACTTTGAGCTTGAGTTTTGAATGCATGTTTTGCGCCAAATTTTGAATGTTTGAATGCTTCAAAGTATCATAAAATAATGTCAGGGATCCTCTTTTTATATGTGCCTACCGACATTGGGGATTGGAGAAAACGGTTTTAGGTAGACCGCTTTTTTCCCCGATGTACCTCTATATGCACCACACATCCACAAACAAAACCATAGTAGTTTTCTCGGCCTGCCTTCGAATGATTAATCCTTGTGCTACTTCAATCGTCGATATGAGCTTCAGCCATTAATCTGGATCGCTCTAAGATCTATGATCCCCCATGCCCTAGCAACTTTTGATATCGGGGATTGGAGAAAGCGGTCTTAGGTAAATTGTTTATCACCCCGATGTACCTCTAGAGGCGCCACACATCCTCGAATGAAACCATGGCAGTTTTTTCGGGCCCGCCTTTGAGAAATTATCTTTCGTGCAACTTCATTCTCCGATATGTCTCTCATTCGTTGATCCAGGCTACTTTCATATCGATGGTCCACATAATCCTTCCTTTCGCACCTCCACTATATTTGTCTGCATGCCGCCATATAAGACTTTATCCTCCAAACTATCCCACTTCCATAGCGATGTGGCTTTTCACTAAATCTTTGAAACTTGGATCCTGATCTAAAAATTGTTGTGATGATAACACATAACACACACACCATTTCTTCGCAAGATTCTTTTGGTCTTTTCCAACGCCGAGTTTCACAATGGAGTTGATGGGAATTGGTTATTAATTGGGCAACAATCATTTTGGCTCTCCAAGATATATTGTCCCCTATATATGCTTTTTGATGATGATTGTATGTAGGGTTAAACTCTTCAATATAATACTCTTTATTTCTCCCGAGCCCTTTATCCCAAGTTCACTTTTGGAACCTATCAATAACAAAATCCTTTATCTCTTTGTTGTTCGTAGGGAACCTGTTCAAGTGGATATCCCATTTACTAAGCCATTTAATATTTTGTCGCATCCACATCTTCTTTATTTTGCATAATACGTCATTGAAACGACCTTAGGCCCCGACTGTCTTCCATTTTCTCAATTTGTTTTAGATATATTATGAGAGGCACCATAGAAATAGCTTTAGTATAAGCAACGCCCATTTCAATCAGCATGATATCATAAGGGACTGGAATTTTAATTTTAATCTTGTTTTTTATCAAGCATTTTTTAATCTTCTCAATTTTCTTCCACTATAAGTCAGATGTGTTGTTGGCCCACGCTTCACAACCATATAAAACCACTAGGATCACTAAAATCCCAAAGAGATTTTGCATAGCCTTCCAATCCTATAGCTCTTCTTCTATGCACCTATTTTGAAAAGAATAGAACGTTTTCCAGCCTCCCAAAGTTCTTTTCTTTCTGCAACCTTCCCAACTTAGATTTTTGTTGAAGTCAATTTAGAGGTATTTGTAATCTGCCACTTCTTCAAGAGTGTTTCCTTCAAAGTAGAACTTATATTTCTTATGTTTTCTTTTTCTAGAAAAAATTACCACTTTCGTCTTGCTAGTATTGATTTGCATCCCCACTGTACTACAAAAGTGCTCAAGGGAAATTAAGTGTTCTTGCAACCCAAGAGTGGATTTAGCAATCAAAATAAGGTCATCTGCATACAAAATAAGCCTTATCACAAAATCACCCAAAAGAGCACCATCACCCTCCTGTAAGTTTAACCACTCTTCAAGATTGTCTATATATAAACCAAAAAGGGTAGGGGACAATGGTCACCCTTTCTTGACCCCGATATCACTCCTAAAACTTTCAGAGATACAAGCTGACGTTCTGATTTTGAATTTAACCTCCTCATATAGTCTATGGACGGTTGCTCTAAGATGTATAGGAACCCCAAGTTCCTCCATTCTATGCCAAATTGTATCTCTAGGGACCGTGTCAAAATATTTTTTGAAATCGACAAAGCAACAAAAGGATTCCTCTTTTGTAACAAACCCAATCGTTTCGACTACAAGCAACTCAAAGCAAGAGCAATTTTTTTTTTAAAGAAGGAAAGTAACAGTGACAACAATTAATCAACACAACTTGATGATGAACACAACACACGCAAAATTAATTACACAAGTAACTATAGCCTTTATAGTAATAAAAAACCAATTACTTTAACATTTACAAAACCAAGTACACTGTTAATTAAAATAAACAACAACTCCCTCAACGAAAAGAGCATGACCCAATCCAAGCACCATATGTGCTTATTGATCTACATGTGCAATGATCTGAATCCAAAAAATCATGTCACCACATCATGACAAGTGCAAAAGGAACCCAAGCGCAATGTAAAAATGGGACTATAACCCTCATACAGACACAATTCCGACGTCATTGAAACCAACTAGCACTGTCACAAATTAAACGGCACTATAAAGAGGGCACTCTAATCAATCAAGAATCATCAATTTATTGGCACGTTAGAATATATATTAAACCAATCATTCTATCTTCACGATGCCAAAAATCCAACTTACACACCCAATCACAATCAATCCATGCAACTAGTTAAGTCAACAAAGTCTACGATCATCAATCTCATCATAGAGTAATCTAGTTTACACTGAGGGCGGCTGAATTTAATCAATCTAAATTATCAAAAAGCATCCCTAGTATCAGTATTTAGAACAAATTATCCATCTTGACATAATTACATTTAAAGCTACCTACAATGAAATGTCTTGTCAGTATCAATTTATATTAACTTAATGTTAATGAATAAATACCTATATATTAAGAGTGAATTTCTATTACATACCATTTAATTAAAAATGGGTCAATTACATTAATTAATTATAGACTAAAATTAGTGTATAAAAAGATGATCCCACAAACAAGTAAAATTTTCTAAGATCCATCATGAAATATCTCTTAAGGATCACTTGTTAACTTATCAAGAATGACTCTAAGATTGTCTTACCTTCCCAATGAGTTATTATAACATAATAAATTAATGAGACAAACTTAAGGATAGTTCAAGGTTTTTAAGGTTTATAAGTTGAATAATTTTATGATGTTGAAAAAAATTGTACAGAAAGGAATCATTCCACCTTTAACCGCTTATGAATTAAGATGAATCCTACGTCATCTTTAGGCATAATCTAGCCAAGTTTTAAGGAATTAAAATTAAAATTAGTGCATCGTAGGGTGTAAACATAAGGAAATATGTTGATAAAAGACATTATTAAACTCTTTCATCAAACAATATTTAAAACTCTCATTAATAACAATACCCAATCTATAATTAGTAACCATGATTGTCGTTACTCAAAGATGTCAGAAACTGACAGAAAAATCCATAACTAAATCTTCTAGTAATAAAAACACCCAATATGGAATTAATACACCATAATCCTGTCAATAAAGTCTAGCATGGGCATGCAGGCCCAACACATTAGGAAAGGAATGTCGAAGGGTTGAGTGTGAGCATTGACTCTAGAAACAATAGGGAAGGACCAACCAACAAAACGTTGTGTGAAGGAAAATTGCAGAGAGATATTTTAGGCAAAAAGAACACTGTGAGTTAATTTAAAACGCAAAGAATCAAGCCCAAAAATTGTTGGGTGGGTACTGTGTAAATCACTATGTAAATAAGGGGTAAATCGTTGTGTAAAAATAGAGTGAAATCATTGTGTAAATATTGGGTAAATCGCCCAAAAAATCATAGTGTAAAATGTTGTGTAAAATGCTAATAAAATTTCCTAGGGGTACTACCTTTGATGGGAAAATCACCAAGTAATTCCTTGTTTGATAACTCAAATTTTTCTGAGGAATAAATAATGAATAGATGGTTGGTACGAGACACCCAGAATCGTTGTGGAATAACATGATTTTTTTTCTTCGAAGAAATTACAAGGCGTTTGTTGAATATTGACCTAGGGATAGAGAGACTCCTTCAAGGATTGGCTTCAGTCAATAACCCATCAAAATTATATATTTAGCTTATAATTATAAATCGAAGAGAAACAATTCAAATAAACCAGAGAGAAACAATTCAAAATAAACCAAAGAGAAAAAATTCAAAGTAAATGGTAATGAAAAAATTAATATTGTAGCTGCGAAATATCATGTAAATGGTAAAGAAAAACATTCATGTGAATGCGAGTTATCTACCATCTCTCAACCATTCACTCAAAATCACATTAATAGCTCAACAATTGCTCAAAAAAACACTAAAAATCCCTCAGCAACATCACAGTAATTCACTCAACAAAATTACTGTAAATCGCTACTGACGGGAGGGGTTACAAAGAAAAATAAGTTTTAAGAGAAAAAATCACAATAAACGCAGAGGCTAAGGAGGGTATAAACACCCAGGAGAGAATTATGTGTTGGGCAAAGAAATTATTCTTCACTTATTATCCATGCATAGGAAAGTAGGGCATTTGAATCTAAATCTTTAACACCAGAGTGAAAGACGGTCAATTTGGCTCCTGGCCGACTGCTCAGGCACTAACTAATAACTTAAAGGATAAGAACATAAGATTAAAACACAGTTTCCTTATATTAAAAACAATAAAAATGCAAAGTAAAATAAAACAATGGCCCAATAACCAAAACACAATCTTCCTCGGTAATAATACAACACAACAGTAATCCCAACCAGAACCAGAAACCATAATGAAATGAAATAATAAAACAAGGCTTAAAAACATAAATTTAGTGACCCTTTTGCGATTTCACATGGCGCACTATTTCTTAGATAAAAATTCATATTCATAACTAAATGAGTCTTTTTCTTTTAACAACATCTACACAAGCGAGCTTTTGACAATAAATAAATGCATGAACAAGAAATTCAGCTATTATTTAATACAAATTATGCACATGTGTATCATAGCCAAATGCGAAGAACCGTAAGTGATTGTCACGTGCTCGCTCTCCATCCAAATCGATCTTTCCGACCGATGAGACCTCACAGGTACCTCCCAGCCAACGCTTGGGGTAATCTTCTTCCCCCTGAGCCACCCGAGCCGCAAAGGGGCCACACATATAATACCAGAGAATGATAGCACCCAACTCTCCTCGCTAGGTCTAGCTACAACTCATTACCCGAGCTAGGTATCCCAACTCCCACAAGTGAAAACTCAGTCAAGATAAAATTTTGACAGTGTAATGTTACACAAGCCAAATGTGATCCATACTCCTCCTTCGTCATCTCTTTTATAGAGTTTCTTAGTCATTAGTTTCCCAAACCCTCATTAGATTCCTTTCTCATTTATTTAATTAGGAAAAACCTCCCCCGTACACATGTCGCCCGATCCCCTAATTGCACCAAAAATTTAATTTTATTAATTAATTAAATATTCCTATTTCCCTCACCCACCTAAAAGCATTCCTAAAAACGCTCCCCAGTGTCCCAATATTCCCTTAAAATTCTTAAATGAATTACGCCTTACTTAATTCCTCGTTGAGTTCATAAATAGAAAGTCTGAAAGGCTAGATTCCTTACTAAGTTGGACATTCCCCTTTTTCTTTAAGTTTCCCCTTTTCTTTAAGTTTTCTTTTCTTTTAAGTTTCCCCCTTTTTCCTTTTTAACTAAAAATCAATTTAGCAAGTGTAGATAAAAACAACCATTTACCCTTTTTCCTTTTTAACTAAAAATCAATTTAGCAAGTGTAGATAAAAACAACCATTTACCCCTTTTAATAAATTTAATCCTCCATTATAATTTTCACTTTAATAATTAAAGTTTCAATTTATTTACCCCCTTCTTGTTGTTTGTCTATTTATTTTTGTTCATAGGTTCTACTTATACCTAGGTTTTAAATTCACTAGGCTTGGTGACAATTCTTAAGGGAAAATTTGTCATTAAACTTACTTATCACTTTATTCATTTTAAGGCCGAACAAGTCCTAAGGAGGCATAGTTTTCTAGGCAATAGGTTTATTAACTTTCCATTTAAAATTGCAACGTTCCCTTTAGGATGCACTACGTGCTCCAAGGGTGCCACTCACCTCTTTCTGTTTTCTTTGCGTGACGCTCCCTTCAAGACGCACTACATGCTCCAACGGTGCAACTTGCCTCTTGACTAAATTTGGTAGACGTAAAAACCCTGGAGTCAATACTTTGTCAGGTGATCTTGTGGGAGACTAAGGGCCTCTAAGGAATAAGGACCATGCCTTATTGCATGCCACTTAGAATCATCGTGAGTGACTGTCACATTTTTCCCTCGTGGCATCATGGGTCTTCTCAAACTAGGTAATCGTTAACCTACAATTCGAGCCACGACGAGACTGCTAGTAGGATGTGGTAGGGTTGCTACCACACCTCTCCCTCAATGTCTCTCGTTGTCGTGCATGACCCCTCTACTCCAAATGTGAGTCTGGTCGGCAAGATATCATCAGCTTGCATCCATCAATGAATCATTTCAGAAATAATAATAAATCATCATAACATCTAATCATATGTACATATGTCACATCAACAACATTCAAACCCTAACAGTCCACTCCCTGACTCGATTCGGAGTCCAAGGGGTTTCATCAATGCCTCAACATCCTTAATGTCCAGAGTCCTTCACACTCAGGAGAACCCAGTCAATAGCACATGTCTATGTAAATACAACAAAATAACATATCATCAAATCCATAATATCTCATAATCATAATCAAAACAACCAATAGTATAATGACCCAGATCACTTACATGCAAGTGTCCTCAAAGAATAATTTTTCTTAGTGCACACAAGAACGGGATGTTACATAGAACCCCTCTTGTTTTAAACTTTGTCCCAAATTTTCACAGTATGTAAGTGTCGAAATAAAGTGTATCACAATATCATAGGTCTAGCTATCAAACAAAAATGGAAACTATTGACGCATATCATATGCCTTCTCCCAGGTCACCGAGTGTGGACTACAGTTGTCCCACTGGACCTTGATCTGATCTATTGTTCGATGCCATAGTTTTCAAATGCGATGATCCAGGATGTGGATTGGTTCCACTGTGAGTGCAACCTCATCTGATACCTACAAGGAACTCATGTAAATAACATATGTAGGATCACTAACATAATGTCTCAAAACAGATACATGAAAAACATCATGCATACGCCTCAAAGAATCAGGCAAGGTTAGTTGATAGGCCATGGGCCCCTTCTTTTCCACAATCTTAAAAGGTCCAAAGAACCTAGGAGAGAGTGTATCACCCTTTCCAAACTTGATCAAACTGTTATGCGGTTTCACCTGCAAAAAGACTCGATCACCAACTTTGTAACTACGATCGATAGATGCACATTAGCATAGCGCTTTTGTCGATCCTATGCTTCCTTGATCCTTTGTCTTATTGTTTAAATTTGGTATTCCATTTCTTAGATCTATTCATGTCCCACCAAGACCCTATCCTCAAGACGATCCCAAATCAAAGCTTTCTGACATGGTCTCCCTTAAAGGAACTCGAAAGGCGCCATCCTAATGGTTCTTTGATAACTGTTGTTGTATCTTGTTAAGAACCAAATATCAATATAGCATAGAAAAACCTCATAAAAAGTACTCAATGCCTTGAAAAAGAGATAATCTCAAATAATAATCCTCTTCAAGGGGGAAACCTCCTTTTACCCCACTTAAATGTTCAAGTACAAGATGATTTCAAATGAAAATGTCTCCTTGGTATATATAGGAGACTAGGAGGTATAATTCAACTAATGGAATAAAGCCGACATAAATAAAATAACATTACTCATGTAATATGCCCCAATGAAGGGGTGATGAGCCAATATTAGGGCTTAACATGCCCCTCCCCTTGAGACAAGTGTTGTCCACAACGCTTGAATAACTCTGAATGCTTCTGTATAAAAGACTCATCTTACCAAGTGGAATCTTCAGCCGGTAGTTTCCTCCATTTAACGAGATACTCTGAAATGGATCTATTCCTTAGTTGGTGAATTCTTATGTCAGTGATGGCTTAAGGATCCAATATGATTTTTCCTTCCTCGTCAAGTTCTGGAAATATAGTCTGAACTGGGATCTTGTCGTCTATAACCTTCTTTAAGCATGACACATGGAAAACTGGGTGTACTCGCGAAGATGCAGGAAAATCCAATTTGTATTCCATAGTACCAATCTTTTGCAACACCTTATAAGGGCCATAGTACTTTGGTGATAATTTAGTATCCTTCTTGGCTTGCTTGAGGTACATCTGTTTGTATGGTTGTAGTCTTAAAAACACCCAATCCCCTAGTTCAAAACTTTTTTCACTATGATGTTGATTTGCTTGTTGCTTCATGCAGTTTTGTGCCATGGTCAGGTTGTCCTTTAAGATTTCGAGAACTTGTTGTTGATTCTCGATATGATCTTCCACTGCTTGAAACTTAGATTTTTCTTTTAGAAAAGAAGTGATGGAAGGAGGGTGGTATCCATAAAGTGCCATAAATGGTGTCATTTTTGTTGCAGTATGAAAGGAAGTGTTATACCACCATTCTGCCAAGGGTAACCATTTGAACCATTGTGTTTGTTTATCAGAGACAAAGAAAAGAAGGTAGCCTTATAGACATTTGTTCACTATCTCAGTTTGTCCATCAGATTGAGGATGATAGGATGAGTTATGAGCCAATTAAGTACCCAAACAAGAAAACAATTCTGTCCAAAAATGTCTAGTGAAGATGGGATTGCTGTCACTTATAATAATCTCTGGGCTTCCATGTAGCTTTTGAACTGTCTCCATGAATGTGGTGGAAACTGTAATAGCTTTAAAGGGATGAGAGAGTGCACAAAAGTGTGCGTACTTAGTCAGTCTATCAAAAATCACCATGATGACACTCTTTCCTTCAGACTTCGGTAACCCTGTGATAAAATCCATGGAAACCTCCTCCCAATGCTGACTTGGGATGTATAATGGTTGTAAAAGACCTAGGGTCTTAATTATTTCCACCTTATTTTGTTGGAAAACCAAACATTCTGCCACAAACCTTTGAACATTAGTTTTAAGGCCATCCCAAAAAAAATCCTTCTTGACTCTATGGTAGGTTTTCAAAAATCTCGAGTGTCCTCCTACTAGAGAGTTGTGCAATTCCAATAGTACCGTTTGTTTGAGTTTGAAGTTCTTACATAAATACAAGCGATCTTTTTACCATAGTGAATCATTTTTCCATGTAAATGTATCTGATGCACTGGAATCCTACTGCAACCTTTGAATGAGAGTCCACATTTTTTCGTCATTATTCCATTCATCCCTTACTTATATTATCCAATCGGGTTAGTTGATCGAGATAGCACAGAGAAATGCCTCAACATCTTCATCCTTTATTGAGAGTGCATCTGCCACAACATTTTGCTTCCCCTTTTTATAGACGATTTCAAAATCATAACCCAATAT
>JZKD02S1675320.1:91269-102927 GCA_000966675.3 Picea glauca
CCAATTTGGGTTTCCACGTAAAACACCGGTGTACTGTGTATGTGTATGATTGTTCATTTGTTCATTGCTTATTTACTCTGCAGTTATTGGATAATAATGCTTCATTGATATAGCAATTGGATTATATGGTTAAAAGGGATTAAATTGCTCTATTATTGATTCAGCCCCCCTCTCAGTAATCCAACAACGCCGACTGGCCGCCACCTGTCCCAATTAGATCAGACGACCCAGACTTGCCCTGAACTATTGGCGCTACCCTTTGTGCTAAATCCCGGGCAACTTGACAGCCCCGAAAACTCAATGATAATCGATCTACTTCGTCAATTGATCCTTTCCATTGAAATCGGACTGCTTGCTCGCTTGATTTTAAGCCTGAAATGGACTTCTTCTATGAGCTGTGCTCGACACTTATGGCTGCGGCCCTTGAATAAAACACATCCGATCAGATTTCAAACCCCACTTCTATGCGTTTACACCAGAGGCCTAAAATCAGAGAGGAGAATACCCCTATACAAGAAATTTTGCTAACATTAGGCTCCATGGGGGATAGAGTCATCCCTGTGATGCTCTAAGAACTCATTTTGTAGTTTCAGTGCCTTGTTGTTGGGCTATGGAGTCAAGCTCAAAAAACCCCCTGCTAAAAATACAGCCCGAAAAAGTAAAGGTAAAATAAAACAAGATACATGGTCAAAAGAGCTTATTTATATACAGTCCTAATGCTAATAAAATATTTTACATGGGCTAGGTGAAAGAAAACTTCCACCATATCCATTCAAGCAGCTTCCTGGATAGAATCTCCTTCCTTCTGTCGATGATCACCAGCAGATAGTGTAAACGTGACAACAGAATGGCTACACTCTTGAACTTCTCACAGGCTGAATTTGATATTAAATAGGGTGGCTCCAAGGCATAAAGGACAGGCCACTCCATGTATTCACCGACAGGGTCATAGAATGAGTGGAAAATTTCGGAAAATTGGTGACAGGAAACCTCCTCTGCTACAGAGTTTCTCACATGTGGTTGAATATCTTTGATAAGAACAGGTGAGTGGACAATTGACATAGGCTCACTGATCTCAGGCGGTAGCTGCTCCCTGACTGGATCTGGAATGAAATATGTGCTCAGCTATTCCTCTGGTTCCTTTTCCTCTTCTTGGCTCTCCCCTGGGTCAGATTCGTATTCATCATAAATAGGGACCATGGGGTGGTTCTGCTTGCTGACTGGCTCTTCAGTATCTTTATAGTGATCAAATGCAGGATAATCTTGCTGCTCATCATCACTATAATATACATCAAAAAGGGGTTGTCCTTCATTGATATGACGCTCCTTCAGAATAGTGATCCCATCGAAAATTTCCATTTCAGGGATAGTGGGACCTTCTGCTTTTGGCTGCTCCTACATAATCCTTTTCTCTTTAATCCCAGGTAAAAATATATCGTGAGAAACCCCCTGGGGGAAAAGAGAAGAAACCTCTTCCACAACTAACCCCTCTTTTAAAAAGAGGGGGTCTTCGTCATCATGAGAAGAGCTGCTAGGAACATCTGCTTCAACACGATATCTAAGTGAGTCATCTACCATGGACCACATTTGCTCTATAAACTCACAATTTCCACAAGAGGCATGTTGATCATTATGAACATCTAAAAGAATAGAGGCATCTGATATGATGTCAGATGCTTCCATTCTAGGGCTAACACAATTAATATCATTCAACACCTCCATATTTTCCTGGAAAATTCTTTCCTCCATAGTAAAAGATTCATCATGGACCTGGTCTTTAGGGCCAGCAAAGGCTTCATGAAGCGAAGAAAACTCCTCACAACAGTTTTCAAACAAACAATCGACTGGATAGTAGTCTTTACAAAATGAATTGAAAGTTGTATGAAAACTTGTTAAAGAGCAGATGCTCGCAGCGGGAAGAGATCGACACCACTCAAGAGCAACTCCCTTCAATGAACACCTGAAGATCTTAATCCGGACATCCTCATGCATGATATTGTGTCGGTGAATAGCCTAATGGAAGTCCAGTAAATGCTCAGTTGGTTCCTCCCAACTTGTTGCATGAAATTCAGGGAGGAAATATTCCCATTGGTCTCTATCAGGAAGTGCATTAGAAAACCCAACTATCTGGGAAAAGTCACAGAAAGCAAACCTTTGAGCCATAATTTTCTCCATATCGAACCAGTGGAGTCGCCAATCGATCCTCGAATCATGGAGTCGCCAAGTGAAATATGCGCAGCTTCAAATATGCCTGGTCCTTGTTCACCATCAAAGGCCAGATCTTAATGTTGTTGTTACCCCAGGAAGATTCTCAAGCTGAGAAAGTAGCCACTAAAACCTTCTCGAGAAATCTCCTCTGGGTTATCTTTCAGGTTTTCTAACAATAGCTACAGCTGAAACAGTGAAGTGGAAACAATGGAGTCGCCACAGTGGAGTCACCAGGTGCATAGTAGCAATCTTTAAGGGCTCTGATGTCTGATGCACCTTCAGAATCAGAGGCTCAATGTCGTTTTTCCCAGGGAAAATCTTCAACTTCACCCTCGGCAACGGCGCCAGAAATGTTGGCGATGGAAGTCACTCCTGGATTGCAGCAGGAGCAGAGCCCAAAGCCCATCAGTTTATGTCACGATTTGTGTATGAAAGGGGTGATCGAATGGAAGTAAAATCGGACGATATTGTTTCAACTCCAAAACTAGGCCAGACATGCATGGGCAGGTGAGGTCTTGGACATACTTCAGACAATGAGTTGTAGTAAGGGTGAGTAGGGGGAAGACTTGTATTAGAGATATGCAAAGGTCTATTGTCAACATCAGGTTTCTAGTAGACTGTAGGAGAATGCATTTAAATGCGAGATCTTCTTACATTCAAACGCAGAAAACTAGAAAATACAATAGTGCCATAATAAAACCTTTATCATAACACAACTGCAATAATTTATGTGAATCAGTAAATCATGAACTCCCTCGGTATGAGATGGAAACTAGATGGAATAGGGAAACTATCTTTCATTAAACAAGAAATATTACATATAGATGCATAACTAGAGAACTAGAGCATCTGTTAAAACATTACAATCGGGAGCTTCGCTCTACCATCGATGCTTACAAAAATGGCAAAAATGCCTACATATACTCAAAAACAACCATAGTAGCAAAAACAAGACGCTACATTAAAAACATTGCGTCTGCATGTCTTCTGACAGTCTGCGCATGCAGACTCTGGCCGATCGTGCACCCAGGACTTAGTGTCCCCTCGGCCAAATTTGGACGGCTATTCTTTGTTAGATGCCACCTTAACTGCGCATGGCTCCTGCAAGGGAAGTAGCTGAGCCATTAAGATTTGAGCTAGCCTGTGCAGACCTCCTTGGCGAGTCAAGGACTCAGTGTGGCTTCCATGAATAGAACTAGTACAGAGGACCTTCTCGGGTAGACTTTCAGCCAGAACATCCATACTTTGCAATTAATGCGTGAGGCAAGGTTTCAACCACCCTCTCTCTTCTTCATCCATACCCAGCAGGTACCGGGATTTAGATCACATCAAATCGACATCTGGAGAACACAGTGCCCCCTCCCTCTAAACCTCAAGTAGGCACTTTTGGCCTCCACTTTGTATATAACGATAAATGCTAGTGCCCATCCTCCATGCCTGCTCCTTGTGACCAGACGACAAAACCAAGGCCCTGATTCTGGGTTCTTTCGGCACTTTAGGATTCAAGGTTTCGAGAGGTGAAATGACAAGGAGCACTTACTCCTCGAATTCCCGAATGCCGACATGGCATGGATTTGCGTTGCGTGTCCTTAAGATAAACGACTGAGGTAGCATCCACTATTTAAAAGGGGGCCCACTTCATCCACAGGCTCGCTTGACGTGACCTGGTGCTAAGACCGTGGGCTCGACTCCAAAGGTGCTTTCAACATTTCACCGATAGACGATTTCAACTGTAAAGAATGGGAGGCTCCTTGTCTCCCGAAACATCGATCCCTGATACGCCAACTGGCGGCCACCTGTCTCAATTGGATCGGATGACCCAGACTTGCCCTGAACTATGGGCGCTACCCTTTGTGCTAAATCCTGGGCAACTTGACAGCCCCGAAAACCCGATGACTGTCGATCTGCTTCATCAATTGATCCTTGCCGTTGAAAGCAGACTACTCGCTCGCTTGATTTTAAGCCCAAAATGGACTTCTTCTGTGAGTTGTGCTCGATGCTTATGGCTGCGACCCTTGAATAAAACACATCCGACCGGATTTCAAACCCCACTTCTATGCATTTACACCAGAGGCCTAAAATCAGAGAGGAGAATACCCCTATACAAGAAATGTTGCTAACACTACTCAATTTGAATACTTTAGGAAGAAGTTATGATTGTTTTACCTGGAACACCTTATTGCGACTAGTCAAATACCCTATCTTACACAGGGTGTATCTACAAATGTAAGATGACCCAGAATCGGAAATTTTTATCAAAGATACCTTAATAATGTTTGTGAATAGCCTCAAGAGTTTAGGGTCTGAAATGTTACATAAAAAATTTTATAGTGAAAATTATGCAATGAATCATTTTAGGATGATTCCAGAACCCTATCTTGTACAGGTTGTATCTCCGAAAGTATAAGGCCCCAGAAGCTGAAATTTTAACCCAACGTACCTTGATCCATCTACTAAATATCCTCCAAGACGTTCCTTCTGAAACACTGTATAAAAAAATATATAGTGAAAATTCCAAGGTGTCTCAGATGTAGCAGCGAAACCCCAAGACCTTGAGCTCTAATACCATATGTTAAGAACCAAATATCAATATAGCATAGAAAAACCTCAGAAAAAGTACTCAAAGCCTTGAAAAAGAGATAATTTCATATAATAATCCTCTTCGAGGGGGAAACCTCCTTTTACCCCACTTAAATGTTCAAGTACAAGATGATTCCAAATGAAAATGTCTCCTTGGTATATATAGGAGACTACGAGGTATAATTCAACTAATGGAATAAAGATGAAATAAATAAAATAACATTACTAATGTAATATGCCCCAATTAAGGGGTAATTAGCCAATATTAGGGCTTAACATATGCAAACTATACCAGTGGCAAGAACTCTTCCCAATGCTTTTTTTGGTCCATAGCATACATATGCAACATATAATCCAATATTTGGTTTGTTCTTTCGGTCTTCTCGTCTGTCTCCGGGTGATATGCGGTACTAAAGTTAATTTGGATTCCTAAGGCCTCTTGGAAACTAGTCCAAAATTGTCCTATAAACATTGGTCCTCTATCGAATATAATCCTCTTAGGCATGCCATGTAGCCTCATGATCTCACTGATAAAAACTCTATCTATGTTAGGTGTCTGATACATCGTACACATGGGAATAAAATGAGCACTCTTCGTTAGAGTGTCGACTACCACAAAACTCGAGTCATGTCTCCTTGCCGTCAGTGGCAATCCAATAGTGAAATCCATTGAAATGACCTCCCATTTCGATTCTGGAATAGCATGTGGCTATATTAATCTTGTCATATGTCTATGTTCAGCCTTCACCCGCTGACATAATATACATCTTGTCGCGTATTTTGCTATGTCTACCTTCATTCCTTTCTAGAAGAATAAGGGTTTAAGGTTTTCCCTCATCTTCGTGACTCCAGGATGAGCCATGTACACTTCTCTATGAGCCTCATTTAGGATCAAACTCATCAACTCGCCGTTGGGTAGTATGTAAATTCAAATTTTAAATATCAATAATCCATCATTTTCCACAGTAAATCCCTCAAATTTTGGTACCATCATTGTGCTTTGTCCAATAAAATCCTTGACCTCTTTGTACTTGTCATCGTCGCACTGTAAATTTAAAATATTTTCACGTAGATTCTTCTGAAGAGGCGTCACCAAAAATATGCGTGGTCTACGACTCAGTGCATCAACCACTATGTTCAATGTTCCCTTTATGTAAGTAATCTTGAAATCATACTCGCTAAGCAATTCCGACCAACATCGTTGTCACGTGTTCAAGTCGCTTTGCGTAAAGATGTGTTGTAATCCATAGTGGTCCATTTTTAGTTAGAATTTATGTCCAATAAGGTAGTGTCTCCAAACTCTCAAGGCATAAATAATGGCTAACAACCCCAAATCATGCATCACATAGTTCTCCTCATGCCTTCTCAAATTTTTTGAGATGTAAGTGATCACTCAACCATTTTGCATAAAGACTCCGCCTAATCCTTCTTTGGATGCATCACTGTAAACCAAGAAGTTTGTGTCCATTTCAGGGACCTTTAGTATCAGTTCTTTTGCCAACATCTCCTTAAGCCTCTAAAATTCCCCCATGCATTTCTCGGTCCAAACAAACTTCTTTTTCTTCTTCTACAATTCTATAATCGTATTTGATATCTTTGAAAAACCCTTGACGAACCATCGATAGTATCCCACTAAACCCATGAATCTATGCACTTCGGGAACATTCGTTGATCCAGGCCATTCCATAATAGCCTCGACCTTTGTTGGATCCACGGGGATATCTCCTCCAGAGATAACATTCCCTAAGTAATGAATCTTTGATTGATAAAACGAGCATTTAGAAAGTTTCCCAAACAATTTGTTCTCTCAAAGACACTGTATCACCAAGAACAAGTGCTCATCATGCTCCTCCATCGTTCGAAAATATATCAAAATGTCATCAATGAATACTCAGACAAACCTATCCAAGTACTCATGAAACACCTCACTCATCAAACTCATAAATACAACTAGGGCATTCGTCATCCCAAACGGTAAAACAATAAACTCGTAATGTTCAAACCTCATCTTAAAGGCAGTCTTAGGGATGTCGTCCTCCTTGATCTATAACTGGTGATACCCTGATATCAATTCGATCTTATAAAACATCATCGTGCCCTTCATCTGATCAAACAGAACATCAATCCTTGGCAACAGATAATGATTCTTGATCGTTGCCTTGTTCAATTGATGATATTCAATGCAAAGTCTCCATGACCCATCCTTATTTCATATGAAGATAATAGGTGCACCCCACGGGGACATACTTGGGCATATAATTCCTAGGTCTAGCAACTCCTTAAGTTGCATTTTCAACTCCTGTAACTCTGGGGTCAACATCCGATAAGGAGTTCTTTCTATTGGTTCAATCCTCGGTTTTAGTTCTATGGTAAATTCCAATTCCCTCTCAGGCGGCATCCTAGGTAACTCCTCAGGGAAGACGTCCAAAAATTATCACACCATCGAGAGGTTTGCTAGACCTTTCGCTACTCCCTTATCGTTTAACGCAAGGATCGAATAAAGATTACATCCCTTGCACATTCTCTTTCGTAGTTGTAAGGAAGATATGAACCTCAGGGAAACTCCCTGGTTCTGACCTACAATCACGCGTCTCTTTCCCTCATCATCAACAAAGCTCAACCATTTCGTCTTACAGTTGTGTATCACCTCATGTGATTCCAACCAGTCCATACCGATCACGATGTCATAAGATCCTAACATCATGATGTATAGGTTGACCCTGGTGACAAACTCTCCCAGGTTAAGGCTACAACCCATAACCTTCCCTCCAACCTTTTGTTTGGCTCCCGAAGCCATTTCTACAAAGTTAAAATCGTCTTGTTCAACTTCCCTTACCTTAATTATTTTTAGCATTGCACCAGAAATAAAACTCTCTGTAGCACCTGGATCTATCAAAATACTAAGGGTATGGTTGGTGACGATACCTAACATCTCGAGCATGATCAACTGGTGCTCTACCTAGCATTTATTCACAGCAGCATGGATCCGATGGGCCTTGCCCAAATCTTCCACGATAATGGGTCTAGCTGATCTAGACACTCTGGTCATCTCCATTGGGCAGTCACGCTAGTGTTAGCACTGAGAGTCACCCTCATATTGCGAGAGGATGAGCCCAGTACCCTTCAAAATGTTTGGTGGATGTTGGTTTTATGAGTGGAGGTCAAATGGACCAAACTCAGTACAAGAATGATTCTAACACAAAAACTGGGTAGGAAATGCACAGGGAAGTGAGGGCCTCATTAACCTTAGTCATTGAATTGATTTTAAGGGAGAGAAGAAGGAAGAATTAGTGAGAAAGTGGACAAGTCTTCCATGGGAATCAGGCTTTCAAGCAGTTTGGTGAAGAAAAACTCAGGCTCGAGAGCACTCTTGAACTCAAGCTTCAGACACTGAAATGTGTCATAGGAACATAGTCACAGAAACACGATGATCAAACCTACATCACAATGCAACTACGACAACTTGATTGGATCCTACATACCTGAGACTTTCAGCGTAAGAGGGAATAAGACAACAAAGGAGCTGACTAAAACCGGTCACAACAATACTGTAATCAAACCTACATTACAATAAAACTATGAACCTTGACTGGATCCTCCATGCCTGAGTATTTTATCACAATTTTTATAGAGAAATGAAAGAAGTTGAATTCTTTTAATGTGAAAGTCTCAAATTTGATACATAACCAGAGAACAACTCTGGCATCAAAATGTTACAAAATAGGGAGCTCTGCTCAACCAGTTGACGACCTTAACAAAATATCAAAACTACCTATTTATACTCAGATTAGTCTCGAACTGTCAGGAGTGTGATATGATCACTACATTCAAAGCATTGTGTCTGATAAGTCTTATGTCATACTGTGCATGTATCCCTCTATCAGATGCAAATTCAGCTCAGTATGTGCCTGCAGGAAAATCTGTCCACAGGGGTACCTCAGGTTGACAACTCTGTCTCCATGACCAGATCCTCCATGCCTTCCATTTATGGGGTGAGCCAAGGTTTCAACCACAATTCCTTCCTTCCAATAAAATCCCTTTCTTGGGAACTCAACGAGGCTTAATGCCCAAGGGGTGGCCACGTGATGCTCTCGGATTGGATGTTAAATGAGCAAATGATTGCAGGGCCATCAAAAGTGATTTGAAATCACACCGCTTTTGGGTCCACAATCCCCCACCTTCCACCACGTATTACTTTCACAAAACCACGGTTTCAATTGTGGCCCACCCTCAAACTTTTAAATTTTGAGAATCTTCTGACCCTGCAATCGAGCGTGATCGTTGATCTCATGAACTCGGATGAAGCTTCTTGATTAACTGACTTAGATATGGCACTTTCAAACCAACAGATCAGATCTACCCCTTTTCAAACCAACAATCATGATTTTCTTCGCGATTTGGGCTTCGGAGTTTTCAAATCTCAAATCTCCTTTGCCCCCAAATATTTTTATCTGAAGCCTACAATCCACCGATGTGTGGCCCCCGCAGATCAACAGTTGGGATCCTTTCGAGTCTCCAGTCTTTGTAAATCTCAAAAATCAAACTTCATTTTCCTCTAAGGAAATCCCTGGAGCTAAGGATCCTATGACGTGTGGCCCCCCGCAGATCGACGGTTGATATCTTTTGGTGTCTTAGGACTTCGAGAAAATAAAATCTCAAACCTGGGTTTCCTCCATGTGCTTTTACCCAAAGCTAGGGATCTGATGATGCGTGGCCCCTATGGATCGACCGTCCAGATTCATTTCGGGCCTTTGACACTTCATCACTTTGGGACTTCGACACTTTGGGACTTTGACACTTAGGCACTTCGGAACATTGACACTTCGACGCTTCGAGACTTCAACACTTCGACGCTTTGGGACCTTTCAATACTTGACTTCCATGATTCTCCGGAGCGTCAAACTCCAAAGTGAGGGATCTACCTCCACGTGTCCCCTTGGCTTGGATGGCTCAGATTACTTCGTGAGTTCGAGCTTCAGCTCTTCAGGAACTTTGCACACTTCTCACTTCAAATCTCTCGAAGCCCATTTCCATGAACCCTCAGATTGGTTTCCACCTATCCCCCTTTAAGATATATGGCTCATTCTCATTTCGGCATCTAGGACTTCAGAATTTTTTATTTGGCACTATAATTGGTTCAATTTTGAGATTCTGAATACCCGTGGGCCACTGATCTAAACTCCATGAGGGGTCTCTGCCGCTGAAAAATGAACCCACCTGTTGTTTGCATTCTGAGACCGAAATGGAATATTATGAAAGTTTCACTTGATGTCCATGGTTGTGGCCTGTGTGAACAAGGACTTGGGTGACTTGTTGTGGGATGAGAAAACAGAAGGACTAGAGACTGAAACAAAAGAGGAAAGTGTTCGCCCTCCGGGAAATCATAAAGGCTTCGAGCCAAAACTTCTTTCGAGTAAGACATCAAGAGAAATCAAGTTTCTTAAAACAACAAGGGGAAAATGAAAAATCAATTTTAACAGTCGAAAGGGAAAAACTTTAATACTTGTCCTGCAAGAAGGAGAGAGAGACAGGGAAAGGATATAGGCCTGATTATTAAAAAAACACACACTACTCTTGACAACTATATGTGATAACATTTGGCTCCACAGGGGATGACATTCTCCCTACGAGTTTCCAAGAATGTGCATCTCCAGTGCCTTAGCTTTGGGTTATGGAGTCTCTTATTAAAAACGAAAAGAAAGTGGTATTTACAATTGTAGGAAGCCAATAATGGCTTAAACAAAATATTTCTTCAGAAAATCCCCATTGACAGGGCCACCTAAAACTTTGGAATCCTCCAAGTTCTGTAATTTATAAGTGTTGTTCAGAAATGCCTCAGAAATATTGAAGGGAATGATCCATAAGGCTTCAAATTGACCATGCTTGCCTTTATCTTATTTAGGGGCATCCCACCTGAGCACCAAATCCCCCAACTGAAAATATTCCTTGCTTGTCTTCTTGTCAAAGGATCGCTTTATCTTTTGTTGATGATCATGTGTTTTATCAAGCAATTTCTCCCCATTCTGATACACTTATACCAGCTGCAGTATCCTCCTAACCATGTCGTCAGGTTCTCCTTGGTAGTCCTGGAGGAAATTTTCCACAGGAAAAACAAGATGAGCAGGAAAAATAGCCTCAACCCCATACATGAGTTGAAAAGGGGAAACAACCAGTGACCTTTTGGTTGTAACTCTGTTAGCCCACAATGAAAACTTCAAATTTGAATCCCAGTATTTCTTGTTGTCTTGTAATAGTTTCTTGATGATCGTTATGATGCTCTTATTAGAAGACTTTGCTAAACCATTTCCCTGAGGGTAGTAGGGAGTAGAATGGACTAGTGTGATCCCATACTGCTCACAAAAATTAATTAATGGTTCGGCTCTGAAAGAGGTAGAATTTTCTATGAAGATCCTTCTTGGACAACCAAATATGGACATGATGTCTTCAAGGAAATTTATCATTACCTTGTGGGAGGTACTACTTGTAGGGATGGATTCTATCTGATTGGTAAAATAATCAGTGGTAGTCAAAATCCACCTATGTTGTCCACTTGAGGTTGGGTGTGTAGTGTCCCCAAGGCCGAGCCCCAATGCAAACTATGATCTGAAAGAGATTGTAAATATGTGTTATAGGCTGGTGAGCCAAGTTTTGTACAATCTAGTAGGATTATGTGTTTGTTAGGCCAGGGAGCCTAAGTGTTGAAGGCCAGGAGCCTGCTGATGTACTGTATGTATGCAAATCAATTAATAAAATATAAACACCACCAGTGCAGACCGACCACGATGAATGAGTGATGGGGGACTAAGCATCCACAGAGTTGGGCAAGGAATTAGGGGCTGGAAGGTGGGAAAGGGGGCTGAGTGTTGAGCC
>JZKD02S1675320.1:109294-130411 GCA_000966675.3 Picea glauca
CTGTGATTCAGGTGGAACCAGAAGGTGTCCTGCAGGTGCATCCTATGCGCATATTGGACAGGAAAAACAAGCAGCTCCAGAATCGAGCTATAGAGCTTGTAAAGGTCCAGTGGACCTGGTACGGTCTTGAGGATGCGACATGGGAGCATGAAGAAGTTATGCGGGCAGAGTACCCGCATATTTTTGAAAATTTTGAAGGGCATGCAGATGTTGTGTAAAATTGCACTGAGGACAGTGCAAAAATAAGGGGAGGGGGATTGTAGTGTCCCCAAGGCTGAGCCCCGATGCAAACTATGATCTGAAAGAGATTGTAAATATGTGTTATAGGCTGGTGAGCCAAGTTTTGTACAAGCCAATAGGCTTATGTGTTTGTTAGGCCAGGGAGCCTAAGTGTTGAAGGCCAGGAGCCTACTGATGTACTGTATGTATGCAGATCAATTAATAAAATATAAACACCGCCAGTGCAGACTGACCACGATGAATGAGTGATGGGGGACTGAGCATCCACAGAGTGGGGCAAGGAATTAGGGGCTGGAAGGTGGGAAAGGGGGCTGAGTGTTGAGCCTAGGGGCTACGCATAGGGGGCTTAGGCCTGGAATAATATTTTAATATTATTTCCAAAAAGAAACATGTGCATATTATTTTATCCTAAGTCCTTTTGGAAGGACACATGATTTCCCAAGTGGTGGGAGGAAGGCGTACGGATGGAACGCATGCAGTTCCCAGGGTGACAAGTGTCAACCTTAGTGCATGCAAATAAAACAGATGAAGAAAGCCATGAGGGGGGGGGTTGGCATCCATTCGATCCAACTGCCTGAGCGAGACTCGTGTAAGCCAGACTGAAAGAGACCTGCGTGTAATCATGTTATAGAAAAGGAAAGCCGTAAAGCCTATGTTGTCCTTAAGAAACTGTGTACACCCGTGTCCCGAGCTGTGAGTCTGTGTCTGTTCTATGCAAACCCGGAAGTGCATTTCCTGAACCAGAACCCTGTGTTGAACTTGAGTGGAAGAATCCTTGGTTGTTGGGAAAAAGCTGAGCTAGCCTGTACATGGAGCCCTGTTCCAAAAACATCACCGTGAGATCATCCTGTGACTGCTGAACCGGTTGGGGAAGCCTGTGTTTGTTTTCCCCATGGGTTGATGCGACCATGTAGTACTGAACTGCGTGAGGCTTGTTGGCCTATGAGAGACTCCTCCAGGTGAGAGAGTGCGCAGAGGAAGAAGAGAACTCCTGGAAGGAACCCTGTAGCTGCCATAGAGCCCGAAGACTTCCGGTCCAGTCTGTTCCTGTAACCCAAGGTAAGGGAGACTGGCAGCCGAGGGACTGTCTAGGTGACAAAGAAGGTGCACTCTCCTGGGGTGGAACAAGCATGTGGGGAATGAGGGTCTGTGGGCAGTGAGCGTGGGAGATTCCTGGGAGAGATTTCTTCCTGGTGGTTGTGTATGTGTTATCTTCCCTGTAACCTCAGCCTAGCCTAGGATTCCTTGCCTTGGGGTGGAGCTCGGTCCCAGCTCGGGGGTGACCCACTGTTGAGCTGATGAACAGTGTGGTCTAAGACTGGGAGGTTCGTGGAAGGCCTGCACTTGCTTGGTGAATTCTACAGCTGTTCAAAGATAAGTATATGAATTATGTTTTATCACATTTGGCATGACTGTGTTGTTTATGTATCATGTTCTGTTGTGTAAATGAGTTACTGTTGAATGCTATGGCTTGTTTAATTGTAGCAGTAACTTATATATTTTACCCTGAGAATTAAGTGTGTTTAATTGTGTTAAATGCATGTGCTTATAATGTTTGTACGAATTACGTAAACATTCATGTATAGAATGGTAACTAAGAGGTTGAAAATCTTGGTAGTGAAAAGGGTACACTACAGGGTGGATCTCTCCAATGAAGTCGAGACCCCACTGTTGAAAAGGTCCAGAAACCATTATAGGTTTCAAAGGAAAATATTTGAGCTGATGCTTTCCAGCAAAATTTTTACATTTGGTGCAAGCTCTGATATTTTCACAAACATCAGTGAAAAGTTTGGGCCAAAAATACCCAGCTTTGAGGATCTTATATGATGTGGTCCTCCAAAAATGATGTCCCCCACATGAGTTGTCATGAAAATAAGTTATAGCTCTTTGGGATTATTTTGGGTCTAGACACCTCAACAAGACTCCCAGAGGATCCTTCTAGTACAAAAATTGATCAATGATACAATATTTGATTTCTTTGAGTTTCAAATATCTCACCTTGGATTTTTCCAAGTCATCAGGAGGTTTCAACTTTTAAAGGAAGTGTGTGATGTCTTTATACTAGGTGCATCCTTTTAAGTTGGGGCTGACAACATAGTATTCACTATAAATATCAGTTGTATGACTTCCTGAGTCTGTATTCATGCAGTTAACCCCCAATGCCTTACAGTTCGATTCAGCCAGCAGCTTGGCTAAACCTTGGCCCTTCACCAATTTGGTAGGTTTTATTTCCAAGTCAAACTCCATGATCTTATCAATCCACTTGCTTCTCTTCCCATCTATATCAGGTTGGATCAGTATTTATTTTACTGAGGCCGAGAGGACATATGATATATGATGGCGCTTGCACCCAGGAACCTACCTTAGTAGGTCCCGCGCCTGACCTCCTGGTCTTAAGGATCATTCTAATTTCCCTTTCCCAAGATGAATTAGCTCTTTCGATTCCCACTAGAATCTCTGTTAAACCTCGATCCACAGGTCCTTCCTTTTCCTTCACGGTCCAAATGCGACCGTGAACATTTTCCCCACAGGAAATGAAAACTTTGGGTGTCGGGGTTTCTTAATTCTTGATGTCACGAGAACCATTGTTCTCGTTGTCTCCCAATCACCGATCTTTCGATATGCTGATACACCTCTTTCTCAGTGACTAACCCTCAGGGCTAAGTCTTGGCCCACACAACCACTACACATAAAACCACGGCTCTATTTTCGGGGTTGCGCAACCCAAGCGTTCAACCTCTCGTACACTGGACCCCCAAAATGTCGATGCGCCGAAACGCTTTAATAGCCTTTAGCCCCATGGATATCTCCTAGTCCATGTGACCACTATTCCATATGACCACAGTCCTATGTCTTTCACGATTTTGGGCTTTCAAATTCCGAAACACATGGACACTTTGTCCTCAGGATTCCTGATCCTCTGAATCCCGATTTCCCGATATGACGTCAGCTAGGAAACCCCTTTCGAGATTTCGCAATTCAAATTCTCCAAATGTCTTGTCCTAAGGATTTGTGAAATGTTGAATCCCGATAATCCCAATTCTCCCAGGCCTTTACCTTTTTGCAATTTCAGGACTTACGCTCCCAAAATGTCTTTGGTCTCTCGTCCTCGAAACCCCCGAAGTTTTGATCCCCGAAACTCCGATATGACGTCAGCTAGGAAACCCTTTTCGGGATTTAGTGTTTTGGGTTCTCTTGATGCGAGACTCCTTCTTGCCACTGCTCCTTCGCACTCCCGACCTCCGATGTGACGAAGCGACGTCAGCTAGTCCCTTTTCTTCCTTAATCACGATCAACAGCTATGATCATCTGCTAAACCAACGGTCCTTGATCTCTTTCGAGACTTCACAGTTTCAAATGCCGAAATTCTCTGACATCTTGTCTTCAGGATTTGCCGATGGGATCTCCCCTTTCGAGATTTTCCCTGAAGTTTTGGATTGCTGCCACGTGTCACCTTAAGATGGACGGTCCTCCTGCATTTCGCGATTTTGTGAAATCAAATGCCGAAATGTCCCGACATCTTGTCCCTTCGATCCCTAAAATCCCGACATGCGAAATGATGATAGACTCTCAGTCTCTGCCACGTATCCCAACCGATGGACGACTCAGATCTGTTTCATGATTTTCACCGTGGAGATTCCTGATCTCCTGTCCTCAAGACTTCTGAAATCCTGATAAGCCAAATCTTTTGGGACTTTCTTCTCCCTGTTCACGAAGGCTTTAAACCCCTCGTAGCTCCTGTCAGATCCAATGGCTGATGGGTATTTGGATCAATATCCGACGGTTTAGATCCATCCTCCTTCTGCGCTCCTCTTGCTACTCCCTGGATGTGAAACTCTCAATGGTCCAGATCCTTTCAGCAGATCCAATGACAACTGTTGCTCCTCCAGAGCTTTGGCGCTTTCTTCTAATGCTTGGAAGATTTATCCAAGACTAAAGGCCTCGACCTTTGCCTTTCCTCTGTGAGCTCCACAATTTTGAGTCCTCGCCTGCATGTATGAAAACATTGTCTCTCCTGATATTTATAGACTCTGAACTCCTCCAAAGAGTTCTTCGACCTCTGCGCTCCTTGCAGTTATGGCTCCATGCGTTGAAATAACTACTCCTCCTGAGCTTATCCTTCGAATACTCAAGGGTTTCTTTGACTTTTGCGCCTCTACAGAGTCTTCATGCACACAAAGTGCTATCTCTCTTGAGCTTATCAAACACTCAGATCTATAAGGAAATAAATCCTTCTTCCTTTCTCCTATAGATGGAGAATTTGGATGCCCTCTTGGCTATCCTTCACTCAAGCAACCTCTTGTTGAATCCTTCAGGGTGTTCAGCAACCCTGTGAATATCCCTCAGTGGATTCTTTCTCCAAAATTCAGAACTCAATAGAGTTCTCTTCTTCTCTGTGCCTGTCTATACACCTACTCAATGCCCACCCGGCAGGGTACCTTATTACAGAACATCCAACAGTTTTGTCTTCTGTGTCCTCCTTACACCTGCTCAATGCCACCTGCCAGAGCTCTCAGAATCCTTAGTGATTCTGGTTCTCCTGTCTGAACTCACGGCAGATTTCTTCTTCTGTGCACTCCTTGCACTGGCTCACTGCCCACTTGGCAGAGTTTTTCAAACTCAAAGAGATTTTTTTTCTACAATTGTGTCTCTCCTACATAGCCTTGCCTCCAAGGTATTCAAAAACCTTTAGGTCTTCCTCATATTTGTTGATTTCAACTTATGTGCCCACCTGGCACGCCTCTGTCTGACTCCGTAGGGTTTAGAAATGCACCCTCTGTGCACGGCTATCAGAACTCGCAGCATTTTTTCACACCCTCCTAGTGTGAAGCCTCAAAGACCTCTCAAGATAAATCCAAAACAACTCCTGCAAATGCATAAACATAACATACATTCACAGCATATAAAGAACACTCACAGACATTCATTTAACACAAAAAAATGCAGGAAAAACTGCTTCTAGTTTGTATTAAAATAGAAAGTGCATGTTTGTACAAGGTGCTCCTGAGCATGGCCTATAACAAGGTCTCGGATCCTTCTCTCTTCTACTCTCTTAGCTCACAAAATCTCTTCTCTTACTAGAAACTCTCCTAAATGAGATACCAATTGATCATTTTACATGAGGAGGATCTTCGAGCTCTTCCCTCCAATCTACCTACCCTATTCAATTACATTGAATGGGTTGTCTAGTCCACCATATAGATCTAGATATCGTCCTTACAAACATTAAAGGCCTACCTAATATAATGCCTACACAAAGGCATGGCTCCATGGCTCAACAGCCTACAACATTAATTACATTCAAATTCAAAATTGAAGATGAGGGTTGTGCCTCTCTTTAGCCTTGAATGCACGCGCTGACATGGATGGCTGGCTGGCTGATGTGGAGAGATGCTCCTGCATCATACTTCTCAGCTGAAAAATTCATGAGCTCCTTCTCATGAGATTCCCATCTCAGCTGTTGAAATTCTCTTGGATCCCAAACAAATTTCTGGAGCTATCTATCTGCTCCATCTCCCTGCTATTGCTGTTGCTTCTACACTGTTGTTGTTGCTGCTGCTTCTTTTCTGCTTAGATTCTCCTTGCTGGAAGTCCTTACTAACCTGATCATCATCTCTTGGATCTCCTTGATCACTTCATATAGCTTCTCCCATGGCTGGCTCTCCCCTTGTAGTCTCCTCAGCTGCAAAATTTTTCTACAAATGGGTAGATCACCATGATCTCCCATGCCTTCTCCCTTTGTTGCTTCCAACTTCGCCTGTTGGATGTGCACACTCTGCGCCTTCACCCTTTTCTCCAGGGCTTCAATTTTTTCATATAGATCAGCCAAAATATGTTGTATGCTTCTTCTTCTTCTTCTTCTGTAAACTCCCAGGTTGTAGTCTTTTCAGTCTCCTGGCTGAAAATATTGAGCCACTCCTCAAAATGCTCATTTTCTTCTTCTGTTGTCAGCTTCAGTGCTGCAGCTTCCTCAACTTCTTGTCTGAAAATTTTGAGCCATTCCTCAGAATGCTTATTCTCCTCTTCTACTTGGGCAGCTTCAGATACCTGCTCCAATTCTTTTTCCTTGACAGTCTCAATTGGTTATCCTTCTTCTGTTGTTGTTGCCTTATCAACCGTAACATAGATTTCTGCCTCCTCTTGGGAAAATGGTAGGAATATTTCGATTCCCCCAATCATCAGAAGATGTCTCAAATCTCCCTCCTTTGTCAGCTTCATCTGTTGATCCAAACTCACCTATGAGTTTATGAGACTCTCAAATAGTCTCATCTGTTCATCCCTGCCCACCTGGCAATATGGGATTTTCCTGTTGCTTCCTTGGCAGACTATGAGATCAACTGATCCCATCTTCATCAGCACCCCTTGCTGAATTGAACTCACCTCTGAGTCCATGAGACTTTCAGACAGTCTCGTATTCTTATCTCTTCCCACCTGGCAATTTGAGATGCTTCCACTGCCCTCCTGACAGTATTTGAGATCCCACAACGACCTCATTTCATTGCCCAACTAGCAATGTGAAATTCCTTGGTTGTCCTCCTGATAGTCCATGAGATCTTGAGATGATCTCAACTCCTTGCCCACCTGGAAATTTGGAATTTCCTCTTTGTCATCTTGACAGTTCTGGAGATCTTCATCTTATCCCATTTCATTCTCTTCACCGAGAATTCTCCCAGTCTCTGGTTCACATATCTGAACCATCTCCTCAGGTCCGTTGAGGTTTTCAGCATGCCTCAACCATCCTCTTAACAGCTTACATTGTATTCTAGTCATCAACTCCCTGACTGACCATTTTACCTTCATCTTCCTCATGGGCCATTCATATACCCATCTCGACTTGGATTTCTATTGTATCTCCAGTTCAAGCTCTTCCATTCTTCCCCTGATGTCGGCAAGTTCTTTCCCCCTTTCAGCTTTGCTCATCAGCTCTAGGATTTTCCTTCTAGCATATCTACGGCCTTCATTAGTCATATCACTGTCTCTGTCTTCTCTCCTCAAAAATCTGTTGCTCGCTCCTGCAACCTCGAGTGTTTCAGCCTCTTCCTACAGTCCTGCTGACTATCTTCTCAATTGTTTCCTACCCATGAACAATCACCACAGAGTTTTCAATAACCCTGTATTCTTTTTCCTCGCTTCACCTGAAATATACAAGCAAAGTCCAACTCTGATACCACTTGATGACGCTTGCACCTAGGCACCTACCTCAGAAGGTCCTGCGCTTGACCTCCTGGTCTTAAGGATCGTTCTAATTTCCCTTTCCCAAGCTGAATTAGCTCTTTTGATTCCCATTGGAATCTCTGTTAAACCTCAATCCACAGGTCCTTCCTTTTCCTTCACGGTCCGAATGCGACCGTGAACATTTTCCCCACAGGAAATGAAAACTTTGGGTGTCGGGGTTTCTTAATTCTCAATGTCATGAGAACCACTGTTCTTGTGATCTCCTGATCACCAATATTTCGATATGTTGATACACCTCTTTCTCGATGACTAACCCTCATGGCTAAGTCTTGGCCCACAGGACCACTACACACAAAACCATGGCTCTATTTTCGGGGTTGCGCAACCCAAGCGCTCAACCTCTCGTGCACTGGACCCCCGAAATTTCGATCCACGAAATGCCAATCCACCGAAATGCTTTAATAGCCTTTAGCCCCATGGCTATCTCTTGGTCCATGTGACCACTATTCCATATGACCAAAGTCCTATGTATTTCGCAATTTTGAGCTTTCAAATGCCGAAACGTATGGACACTTTGTCCTCAGGATTCTTGATCGTCTGAATCCAGATTTCCCGATATGACGTCAGCTAGGAAACCCCTTTCAGGATTTTGTGATTCAAATTCTCCGAATGTATTTTCCTCAGGATTCGTGAAATGTCGAATCCCAAAAATCTTGATTCTCCTGGGCCTTTACCTTTCACGATTTCAGGACTTTCGTTCCCGAAATGTCTTTGGGCTCTCGTCCTTGAAATCCCCGAAGTTTCGATTCCCGAAACTCCAATATGACATCAGCTAGGAAACCCCTTTCAGGATTTCACGTTTTGGGTTCACCCGATGTGAGACTCCTTCTCACCGCTGCTCCTTCACACTCCTAACCTCCCATGTGCCAAAGCGACATCAGCTTGTCCCTTTTCCACCTTAATCATGATCAATGGTTGTGATCGTTTGCTAGACCAACGGTCCTTGATCTCTTTCGGGACTTTGAGGTTTCAAATGTTGAAATGCTCCAGCATCTTGTCTTCAGGATTCGTGAAATGTCGATGGGCTCTCCCCTTTTTGGATTTTCCCCGAAGTTCTGGATTACTGCCACGCGTCACCTTCAGATGGACGGTCCTCCTGCATTTCACAATTTTGCAAAATCAAATGCCAAAATGTCCCGGCATCTTGTCCCTTCGATCCCTGAAATCCTGACATGCGAAATGTCGACAGATTCTCAGTCTCTGCCACGTATCCCAACCAATGGACGGCTCAGATATGTTTTAGGGTTTTCACCATGGATATTCTTGATCTCTTGTCCTCGAGACTTCTGAAATCCTGATTGACGAAATCCTGATAAGCCAACTCTTTCGGGACTTTCTTCTCCCTGTTCATGAAGGCTTTAAACCCCTCACAGCTCCTGTCAGATCCAACGGCTAACAGGTATTTGGATCAAGATCTGACGGTCCAGATCTTTCCTCCTTGTGCACTCCTCCTGTTTCTCCTTGGATGTGAAACTCTCAACGGTCCAAATCCTTTCGGCAGATCTGACGGCAACTGTTACTCCTCTCAAGCTTTGGTGCTTTCTTCCGATGCTTCGAAGATTTCTCCAAGACTAAAGGCCTCGACTTTTGCCTTTCCTCTCTGATCTCCACAATTTCAAGTCCTCGCCTATGCGTATGAAAACGTTGTCTCTCCTGAGCTTTATAGACTCTAAACTCCTCCAAAGAGTTCTTTGACCTCTTTGCTCCTTGTAGCTATGGTTCTGTGTGCTGAAATCACTACTCCTCTTGAGCTTATCCTTCGAATCCTCAATGGATTCTTTGACTTCTACACCTCTGCAGAGTCTTCACACACACAAAGTGTTATGTCTCCTGAGCTTATCAAACACTCAGATCTCTAAGGAAATAAATCCTTCTTCCTTTCTCCTATAGATGGAGAATTTGGATGCCCTCCTGGATATCCTTCACTCAAGCAACCTCTTGTTGAATCCTTCAGGGTGTTCAGCAACCCTACAAAGATCCCTCAGTGGACTCTTCCTCCAAAATACAAAACTCAATAGAGTTCTCTTCTTCTTTGTGCCTGTCTACACACCTACTCAATGCCCACCTGGTAGAGTACCTTATTAAAGAACATCCAGAAATTATGTCTTATGTGTCCTCCTTACACCTACTCAATGCCACCTGGCAGAGCTCTCAGAATCCTTAGTGATTCTGGTTCTCTTGTCTGAACTCACAGCAAAGTTCTTCTTCTGTGCACTCCTTGCACTGGCTCACTGCCCACTTGGTAGAGTTTTTTAGCACTCAAAGAGAGTTTATGTCTGCAACTGTGTCTCTCCTTCACAGCCTTGCCTCCAAGGTATTCAACAACCTTGAGGTCTTCCTCAGAGTTGTTGATTTCAACTTCTGTGCCCACCTGGCATGCCTTTGTCTGACTTCGTAGAGTTCAGAAATACACCCTCTGTGCATGGCTATCAGAATCCATAGCGTTCAGTCACACCCTCCTGGTGTGAATCCTCAAATACCTCTCAAGCTTGAAGCCAAAATAACTCCTACAAATGCATAAACATAACATACATTCACAACATATAAAGAACACTCAAAGACATTCATTTAACACAGAAATATGCAGGAAAAACTGCTTCTGGTTTGTACTAAAATGGAAAATGCATGTAACAAGGTCTCGGCTCCTTCTCTCTTCTTCTCTCTTAGCTCACAGACTCTCTTATCTTACTAAAAACTCTCCTAAATGAGATACCAATTGATCTTTTTACATGAGGAGGCTCTTCGAGCTCTTCCCTCCAATCTACCTACCCTATTCAATTACATTGAATGGGTCGTCTAGTCCACCATCTGGATCTAGATCTCAGCCTTACAAACATTAAAGGCCTACCTAATCTAATGCCTTCACAAAGGCGCAGTTCCATGGCTCAACAACCTACAACATTAATTACATTCAAATTCAAAATTGAAGATGAGGGTTGCGCCTCTCTTCAGACTTGAATGCATGCACTGAAATGGTTAGTTGGCTGGTTGGCTGACATGGAGAGATGCTCCTGCATCAATATAATATTTGAGTGTAGAATATATATCCTGAAATACTTGAGGCCCTTCACCAAAGTATAGGCTTGCTTCTCCATAATACCGTATCTCATTTATGCATCTCTCAGTGCTATGATGAAAAATGAAATAGGCTGCTCCAACCCCTCTATGTTTATTTGTATCAAAATAGCAGCCAGTGTATCAGATGAAGAGAAATAAAATATCATAAATTACTTAGAATAGTCAAGGTTGATGAGCACAGGTGCTTCATTCAAGGCCCTCTTGATTTGGTCAAAAGAATTGTTGGACTCAGTAGTCCATTTCATCTCATTTCCATTTTTTATCATGGTTGTAATGTATTTAACCAACTCGGAAAAATTGGAAATGAACCTCCTCAGAAAGTTAATTTTACCAAAGAAAGACTGAACCTCTTTCCTATATCTAGGAAAAGATAAGGACTAGATGGCCTCTACTCGGCTTGGATCAATTTTCACCCCTTCAACTGACACAATATGCCCCAAAACTTTTCCCTCTTTCATCACAAATAAATACTTCTTAGGATTCAGAGAGAGACCAAACCTTCTACACTTCAAGAAGACTTTCTTCAGATGATGAAAATTATATTTATCAGACCTGGCGAATACTATAATGTCATCTAGATAGATGACTACAAATTTTTCCTTTTCTCCAATGAATGTGATGTCCATGGCTCGTTGGAAGGTCTCTCCTCCATTCATCAATCCAAAAGGAATCTTATCATACATAAACGTGCCCCAAGGAGTTGTGAAAGTTTCCTTCTCTTTGTCTTCAGGAAAGACAGAGATCTGATTATAACCAGAGAAGCCATTGACCATAGACATCCTAGATGAACTAGTCACGAGCTGCAAGATGTGCTCCATCTTCGACAAGGGGTAGTGATCCTTTTTGGAGTTCCTATTCAAATTTATGAAATCAACACACAACCTGATTTCCCTATTCTTCTTCCTCATAGGCACCAAATTAGCCACCCACTCTGAGAATATCAAGGGGATGATGATCTGTGCATCCAACAACTTCTTCATTTCTTTTTCCATAATCGGCAACAACATGGGATTTATCTGCCTAAGCTTCTGCTTGAAAGGCTTGGTGTCTTCTTTCAAAGGGATTTTGTCTTCAATGATGCTGGTGTCATATGTTCTCAAATCCTCGTATTTCCAAGCAAACACATCAGTGAACTCCTTCAAAATTATGACATACTTAGCCCTTTTCTCCTTTGATAAGCTGCTAGACAATTTGACCCATTTGAGATCATCCTTCGTTCCTAGATTGCATTCAGTCACATCAGCCTCTCCAGTTGATCCTTCAACCTTTACAACAACATCATTCCTGTCAAAAATATCTCCAAAGGGACAAACCCCTTTGGAATATGGTTGCTATGAAACTAAACAATATGATGGTTAGCAATTTGATCCATAGAAACATTAGCATGAGGAATTTGTTCAGAATCCTAATCCTTATCAATATGCATATCCAAAAATTCATCCACAGTCTCAAAGAACTTTTTTATCTCCATATCATCCTCAAATAACTTCCAATGTTTGACATTGTTAGGAATAGAGGGTTTGTAGTTTATCTCCACCTCATACTTGAGCTTTGGGGACAAAAGGACCATGAAATTACTTGTCGATACCTCCAAGAAATCTTCCACATAGTTCTCCTCCCTTGGAACAAACAAGATATTAAAAGCCAGGAAGAAACTGTCAATCATATCCCAAAATTCATTTCTATAGGACCTTAACCTTGGCTGCTTAACCTGATACATATTTATGACTTGATGGACAATCAACTCAGCATCCATAAACACTGATAGCTCCTCAATCTTCATGTCTTTGGAAGATCTCAAACCCAAGAGAAGATCCTCATTTTCTGCCAAGTTGTTTGTTGTTTCAAATTCCATCTTGTAAGACAGAGATATGGTCTCTTGAGAGGGTGAAATGAAAACTACTATAGAACCAACACTTTCCCTAGAAGAGGCTCCATCAAAAATAATTTTCCAAACAAAGGTATTAGGGGGAGGATCTTCACATAAAATAATAGGCTACTTTCTTATTTCAATAGGTGGTTGAGGAGTATGAGGGAGCTGCAATATACTAGTTCCTAAATCAATATCGACTAAAAAGATGGGGTGATTGATAGGATTTTCTTCATCACTGATAATGTAATCAAGTTGTGCTTCTCTATAAATCCTTTTATGTTCCCCTCCAAACACAAGAATGGTGGCACATGAAAGATCCATCTGCAAAGTTCCCCCTAGTCTCTTGATCCAGGATCTAGACAAGATCATCCCAAACTTAGGGGGGACATCAACTACCACAATGTCCATGACCACATTCTTCATTGGAAATTGGAACAAGGAGATAGCCAGGTCTTTAATCACCCCTGGGCATTTCACCTTCCTAGAATCGAATGAATACAGGTCATGGTAATTTTTTGTAACCGCTAACCCAAGTTCATCCATGACAATTTTAGGCATAAGATTGTACGATTCCCCAGAATCCATCGAGCAATTGTGCAATACTTTGTCATGAATATTCAATGATGTATAAAAAGGGGGTGAGGAATCATCTTTATCCTCTACCAAATTCCCTAGTATGACAACTGGCTTTTCATCTTGGAGGTTGACTGAGTCTATAGAGTGAGATAGAGGTTTGGGTTGCAATATTTTAGAGAGGCGCCTTTTGAATCCCTCATGCTTGACTAACTCTGAAAGAGGTACAGGGATCCTAATTTTTTGAATCTTGTGCTCAAGGTTGTAAGAGGAGGAAGGTTTCATAATATCTTTCACTTCTTGGATTGGGCTTCTGACCAATGGTGGGGGGCTTTGTGCCTCCTTTTCTTTAATGTTGTCTGCTACATCTTTAGTAGGATTCCTTTATCTAGTAGGCTGATCAGAAATATCAAGCTTCCCTTATTTTCTTTTTGACCTCAAGCTATATCTATTTGGATTGTTCTTAGTCTTTTCCCCTCTTCTTAGCTCATTTATTTGGTTGTCCATGAGAGACTCCTCATATGCAGATTGGGTCAAATGAGGAAATGAGGAGGTGTCAAGATCAACATCTTCTTCCTCTCCTTCTTCATCAATAACAATTTTATTCTGGAGAGGAGCCTGAATTCTCTGGTCATCCCTATCCCTATTTATTTGATATCTTTGGATAATCTGAGGGGCATTATTCGGTTTTTTGAAGTTACCCCTATTATCATAATTTTGGGGATTCCTATAACTCTACCTTCCTTCCAATTCCAACTTTTCCACTTTAGAAAATAGTGATTTTACTAGCTTGGTTAATTCATTCTCTTGAGGGTGGGAAACCGAGGAATCAGAGGTTGAGGCTTCAGACCTAACTTTTATTCTGTCTCTATCAGATTTTCTCCTGAGTTTGCCTACTGCCAATAGATTAGATTCCACTTCAAGGGCTGCATCTTGCATATGAGCCAAGGAGGTATCTCTTCTTTCTCTCAGCATGAGGCAGAACTTAGGGTCAAAAGCACTAGCATAAGTAATCTTGGCAAAGGTTTCTGTAGGCTTAATTTCAGTGGGAATATTTTTATACATCTTATTAAACCTTTTTGAGAAGTTTGAAATAGGTTCCCCCTCCTCTCTCTTGAGTGCCCCAAATTCTGTAATATAATCAATGAAATCTTTTTTATCCCCTCAATGTCTTAAGAATGAGTTATCTAGCATATCAATCCCATCAATAGATCTAGGAGGCAAGTCCTTAAACCAATTCCTAGCATCACCATCAAGGCTCTGTATGAAAAATCTCATCCACACATCTTCATTTTCTATGCTCTGGATCTCTGCAAATCTATAAAAAACTGAAAGGTTCTCTTCTGCAGTTATGTCTCCCTCCCCTATGAACTAGGGAATGAACTTAAGGTAGTATTTGGCTGTAGGGGCATATCTAGCAGCCAATATCTCATCCATCTTGTTCCTAGGAGGATTAGCACCTGCCATTGGGATGTGAACTAGAGGAGAAACAGGGGAATATGGAGCTATGACAGGTACAACTATAGCTATGATTCTAGGATAAAGAGGAAACGGTTGGGTGTTTGGGGAGAGAGGTATGGGGTTCAAGGGAACAGAGGTTTCTCCTTATTTAAAAGTAGCAACCTTAATAGGAAGAGGGGTAGTGAAGCCTAAAGTGGGAAAACATTCAGAGGTCCTGGGTCTAAACCAATGTATAATATCAGGGGAGATAGGAGTTTCAAAACTTTCTTCTTCCAAAAAAGGACTAGGAAGGGAGAAATTAACAAGAAAAATCCCAAAATTCAAACTTCTGGAAACTCCAGCAGATAGTATAACAGGAGAATTAGAAGCAGCTACTGGAACTTTCAAATAAGAATCATGTAACTTACCAGAATCACCTGCTACGACAATCACAATCCCCTCTTGATGGGGTCTTTCCTTTTCTGATAATTTTCTCTGGGTCAACTTCAGGCATAGCTAGAGGAAGTTGTGGAGTAGACCTCATGTGTCTGCCTTTTGGAGCCACAACTGAAATAGTGGAGTCACCAGGTGCAAATTTCAATCTTCAAGTCACTGATATCTGATGCACCTTCAGAATAATAATTTCTTTGTCATTCTATCCTAGGGAAAATGTCTTCAATTCGTTCCCTGACAATGGTTCCATGAATGTTAGCACTGAGTGTCACCCTCAAATTGTGAGAGGATGAGCCCAGTACCCATCAGAATGTTTGGTGGATGTTGGTTTTATGAGTGGAGGTCAAATGGACCAAACTCAGTACAAGAATGATTCTAACACAGAAACTGGGTAGGCAATGCACAGGGAAGTGAGGGCCTCATTAAATTCAGTCAATGAATTGATTTTAAGGGTGAGTAGAAGGAAGACTTGGTGAGAAAGTGGACAAGTTTTCCATGGGCATCAGGCTTTCAAGCAGCTTGGTGAAGAAAAACTTAGGCTCGAGAGCACTCTTGAACTCAAGATTCAGACACTGAAATATGTCATAGGAACACAGTCATAACATCACGATGATCAAACCTACATCGCAATGCCACTACGACAACTCAAATGGATCCTCCATACTCAAGCCTTTTAGCGTAAGAGGGAATAAGACAACAAAGGAGCTAACTAAAACCGATCACAACAATATTGTAATCAAACCTACATTACAATAAAACTACAAACCTCGACTGGATCCTCCATGCCCGAGTGGTTTAACATAGTTTTTACAGAGAAATGAAAGAAGTTAACTTCTATTAATGAGAAAGTATAAAATTTGATACATAAACAGAGAACAACTTTGCATCAAAACATTACAAAATAGGGAGCTCTTCTCAACCAGTTGACGACCTTAACAAAATATCAAAACTATCTATTTATACTCATATCAGTCCCATATTGTTAGGAGTGTGATCTGATCACTACATTCAAAGCATTGTGCCTGAGCAGTCTTATGCCAAGCTGTGCATGTATCCCTCTATCAGATGCAAATTCAGCTTGGCATGGGCCTGCAGGAAAATCCATAGGGGTACCTCGAGATGACATCTCTGTCTCCATGACTATATCCTCCATGCCTTCCATTTATGGGGTGATCTGAGGTTTTAACCACAAATCCGTCCTTCCAATAACTTCCCTTTCTTGGGAACTCAATGAGGCTTAATGCCCAGTGGGAGGTCATGTGTTGCTCTCGAATTAGATGTTAAATGAGTATGTGATTATAGGGATGTCAAAAGTGGTTTGAAATCACATTGTTTTTGGGCCCGCAATCCACCACCTTCTGCCATGTATTACTTTCACCAAACCATAGTTTCAATTTTGGCTCACCCTCAAACTTTTAAAACTTGAGCATCTTCTAACCCCGCAATTGAGCGCGGCCATTGATATCACGATCTCAGATGAATCTTCTTGATTAACTTACTTAGATTTGGTGCCTTCAAACCGACGGATTCGATCTACCCCTTTTCAAGCCAACAGTCATGATTTTCTTCACGATTCTGGCTTCGAAGTTTTCAAATCTCAAATCTCCTCTGCCCCCAAATGATTTTATCCAAAGCCTACAATCCACTAATGCATGCCCCCCATAGATCAATGGTTGAAGTCCTTTTGGGTCTCTGGAATTTGGAAATATCAAAATTCAAACTTCATTTTCCTCCAAGAAAATCCTCAGAGCTTAGGATATGACGACATGTGGCCTCCCGCAGATCGACGGTTGAGATATTTGTGAGTATTCGGACTTCAGGAAAATAAAATCTCAAACCTGGGCTTCCTCCATGTGCTTTTACCCAAAGCTAGGGATCTGATGACATGTGGAATCTGTGGATCAACGATCCAGATTCATTTTGGGCCTTCATCACTTCGTCACTTCGAGACTTCAGCACTTCAGGACTTTGGCACTTCAGCACTTCGGGACTTCTGCACTTCGGGACTTCAACACTTTATCACTTTAGGACTTCATCACTTTGACGCTTCGGGACTTCAGGACTTTGACACTTCGGTGCTTCGAGACATTTCAATACTTGACTTCCACGATTCTCCAGAGTGTCGAACCCCAAAGTGAGGGATCTGCCTCCACGTGTCCCCTTGGCTTGGATGGCTCGGATTACTTTGGGAGTTCGAGCTTCAGCTCTTCGGGAACTTTGTGCACTTCTCACTTCAAATCTCTCGAAGCCCATTTCTGCAAACCCTTGGATTGGTTGCCACATGTCCCCCTTTAAAATATACGACTCATGCTCATTTCAGGCTCTAGGACTTCAGAATTTTTTCTCTGGCACTATACTTGGTGCAATTTTGATATTCTGAATACCCGCAAGCCACTGATCTGAAATCCACAAGGGATCTAAGTCACTGAAAATTGAACCCACCTATTTCTTGCATTCCGAGCCCAAAATGGACTATTATGAAAGCTATGCTTGATGTCTATGGATGCGGCCTGTGTGAACAAGGACTTGGGCAACTTGTTGTGGGCTGGGAAAACAAAATAACTAGATACTAAAATAAAATAGGCAAGTGTTCACTCTCTGGGAAAATAGAAAGGCTTCGAGCCAAAACTTCTTTCGAGTAAGACATCAAGAGAAACCAAGTTTCTTAAAATAAAAAGGGGCAAACAAAAATATGATTTTAATAGTCGAAAGGGAAAAACTTTAAGACTTGGATGCGAGAAGGAGAGAGAGATAGGGCAAGGATACAGGCCTGAGTATTGACAAAACACACACTACTCTTGAAAACTATATGTGATAATAGCTTGTAATATGTCTCTCTGCATGTCCAACACCCTTTCTTCAATCCAGTAATCCTAGTACCCAAAGTAGAAGCTGATGGTCCATCGGCCTGGAACCCTTGTCTGTTCTACTAAACAAGCCTAAACTGTTGTTGTTGCGGTCGACGTTGTTGTTGGTGTTGTGGTCCTTGGTAAGGAGTCTATTTTGAGGTGTTGGTTGTCAAGGTGTAGTGAAAGTGGATCCTCTCTGGAAGCCATCATATCCTGGTGAATGTCTAGCTGGTGTCTGATGCTACTATGCACCAGAAGACGCCTGTTCTTCTAGTCTCACTGGAGTCCTGATCTGACCCCCACTAATAAGATCCTCCTCTGCTATGAGGACCTTATGGACAATGTCATGCAAGGTTTGAGGCATCATAATCCTAACCTTTTTACGAATGCTCCCATTAAGGCCAAACATGAACCTGTTGACCTTAAGTTTCTTGGTATTTAGGTGCAGAGCATACCGAAGCAGCTCCATAAAACGAGCCTCATACTCAGGCACTGTATGGTCACCCTGTTGCAAGGCATTGAACTCATTAAGCTGACGCTCAATGAAATCCTCAGATAGATACCTCTCCTGGAACCATTCCTCAAACAGTTCCCATGATTCATCTTCGACAACCATGTTCAATTGTGGCAGGAGTGTCTTCCACCATAGAAGAGTGCTCCCCTTTAGTTGAAAGACCACCATGTGGACCTTCATGTTGGAGGTATATTCATGAAGTGAAAATAACATCACCATATTCTCCAACCATTCCTCAGCGGCTGCGCCATCTGGGGCACCAAAGAACCCAGGAAATTTGACCTTCTCGAGTTTGCGATGAATGCTACCAGTACCGACCAGAGCGCGCAGTGGATCCTCAAGAGGTATCGGTGCCCTAGCCTCATCTCTATCCAAATGGATGATCAGTGCCTCATACATCCTCTGAAAGGACCTCATCAACCCAACCAAATCACCCACAACTATTTGTTCCTACCCGACAACCTGTTTGTCTCCCTGGGGGTTAGACCCCTCAGGCGTGCATGCTACTGGGGGCGTCACGCCTACTCCCCTAGCACCACGTCATCTATCTCTGCAGTGTCATCTAACCATGATTACATGCATGAATACAAATCAATTTAATTAGAAACATCATAATTAAATATCTAATCAATGAAATCCGTAGTGATCCCAAGTCGCGGTTTGAACCCGCTCTGATACCATATGTAACGACCCCAATCATTACGACTACAAGCGACTCAATGCAAGAGAATTTTTTTTAAAAGAAGGAAAGTAACAGTGACACCAATTAATCAACACAAATTGACGACGAACAAAACACACACAAAATTAATTACACAAGTAACTAGAGCCTTTAGAGTGATAAAAAACCAATTACTTTAACATTTACAAAACCAAGTACAACATTAATTAAAATAAACAACAACTCCCTCAACGAAAAGTGCATAACCCAAGCCAGGCATCATATGCACTTATCGATATATGAGTGCAATGATTTGAATCCAAGGAATCATGTCACCACATCGTGACAAGAACACAAGAAAACGAAGTGCAACGTAAAAAGGGGACTGTAACCCTCATACAGACACAATTCCAACATCGTTGAAACCAAATAGCACTGTCGCAAATTAAATGGAACTATAAAGAGGGCACTCTAATCAATCAATCATCATCAATTTATTGGCACGTTAGAACATATATTAAATCAATCATTCTATCTTCATGACACCAGAAATCCAATTTACACACCCAATCACAATCAATCCATGTAACTAGTTAAGTCAACAAAGTCTATGATCATCAATCTCATCATAGAGTAATCTAGTTTACATTGAGGGTGGGTGAATTTAATCAATCTAAATTATCATAAAGTAGTCCTAAGTATCAATATTTAGAACAAATTGTCCATCTTGACATAATTACATTTAAATTTATGTTAAGAACCAAAAATCAATATAGCATAGAAAAACCTCAGAATAAGTACTCAACGCCTTGAAAAAGAGAGAAATTCAGATAATAAGCCTCTTCGAGGGGGAAACCTCCTTATGCCCACATAAATTTACAATTACAATATGATTCCAAATGAAAATGTCTCCTTGGTATATATAGGAGACTAGGAGGTATAATTACAACTAATGGACTAAATCTGACATAAATAAAATAACATTTCTAATGTAATATGCCCCAATTAAGGGGTAATGAGCCATTATTTAGGGCTTAACATTCCCCTCCCCTTGAGACAAGTGTTTTCTGCAATGCTTGAGTAACTCTTGATGTTTCTTTATAAAAGACTCATCTTCCCAAGTGGAATCTTCAGCCAGTAGTTTCCTCCATTTAATGAGATACTCTTAAATGGATCTATTCCTCGACTGGAAAATTATTGTGTTAGTGATGGCTTCAGGCTCCAATATGATTTTTCCTTCCTCATCAAGTTCTAGAAATATAGTTTGAACTGGTATCTTGTCACCTATAACCTTCTGGTATCTTGTCACCTATAACCTTCTAGTGCCCTCCTACTAGAGAGGTGTGCAATTCTAATAGTACCCTTTGTTTGATTTGGGATTTCTTAAATATATAGAAGCGATCTTTGTACCATAGTGAATTATTTTTCCATGTAAATGTATCTGATGCATTGGAATCCTGCTACAACCTTTGAATGAGATTCCACACTTTTTCGCCATTCTTCCATTCATTCCTTGCTTCTATTATCCAATCAGGTTGGATGATTGAGATAGCAAGGAGACATGCCTCAACATATTCATCCTTTCTTGAGAGTGCATCTACCACAACATTTTTCTTCCCTTTTTTATAGACAATTTCAAAATCATAACCCAATATCTTGGTTACCCATTTTTGTTGTTCTTTTGAATATATTCTTTGTTCCAAGAATTATTTAAGACTATCATGATCTGTTTTGACCTTGAAATGCCTACCTATTAGGTAAGGACGCCATTTCTTCAATGCATGTAGTATTTCCATAATTTCCTTATCATAAATGGGTTTGTGTAAGTCCTTTCCCTTGAGTGGTTGACTTTCAAAAGCCAGGGGGCTTCCTTCTTTCATTAGGACAACACCAATTCCATTTCTCAAGGCATCACATTCCACAATAAAGGTTTTTATGAAGTCTGGAGTTGTCAAGACATGAGCTTTTCACATCACCTCTTTAAGTTGTTCAAAATATTTAGTTTCCTCTGGAGTCCATGAAAATGCATCCTTCTTAGTTAGTGTCTTTAAAGGTGTTGCTATTCTTCCAAAGTGTCAAACAAAATTGCGGTAGTAACCTGTCAAACCCAAAAATCCTCTAAGATTCTTCAATGTTTTGGGAATCGGCCAGTCCATCATGGAATTAATCTTGTTAGGGTCTACCTTGACACCTTCATGAG
>JZKD02S1675320.1:142179-154246 GCA_000966675.3 Picea glauca
GGCGCTTCATCTCCTAGGGTTAGGTTTTTGGATGTCTAGGAATTTTGGCATTCCCGATTATTGTAAAAATGCCTCCAGAGCCTCATTGTAACCATCTTCTTGTGAATGCGAGTAGTTGTCACATCTCTTCTCAGAGATAAGCTGCCACCATTCTAGTGAGTCTTTCACTCTGTATTTTTACAATCTCTGTACATTTCTTTCATTAATAGAAATCGTGTATTACTGTATATTTGTGTTTATGGTTGCATCTCTGATACATTTTTGTTATATTATTGAATATCTGCAATATCTCTGTGCATTTCTTTATTATATCTCTGCTCTCATTTTGTACCGAAAATAATCTGGATCAATCTCAGAATAAGTACTCAATGCCTTGAAAAAGAGAGAAATTCAAATAATAAGCCTCTTCGAGGGGGAAACCTCCTTATGCTCACATAAATGTACAATTACAAGATGATTCCAAATGAAAATGTCTCCTTGGTATATATATAGGAGACTAGGAGGTATAATTACAACTAATGGAATAAATCCGACATAAATAAAATAAGATTACTAATGTAATATGCCCCAATTAAGGGGTAATGAGCCATTATTTAGGGTTTAACAAGATACTTGCAACGAAATGTCTTTCCAGTATCAATCTATATTAACTTAATGTTAATGAATAAATACCTATATTTTAAGAGTGAATTTCTATTATGTACCATTCAATAAAAAATCGGTCAATTACATTGATTAATTATAGACTAAAATTAGTGTATAAAAAGATGATCCCACAAACAAGTAAAATTTTCAAAGATCCATCATGAAATATCTCTTAAGGATCACTTGTTAACTTATCAAGAATGACTCTAAGATTTCCTTACCTTCCCAATGAGTTATTATAACATAATAAATTAATGAGACAATCTTAAGCATAGTTCAAGGTTTTTAAGGTTTATAAGTTGAATAATTTTATAAGGTTGAAAAAAATTATACAGAAAGTAATCATTCCACCTTTAACAGATTATGAATTAAGATGAATCCTATGTCATCTTTAGGCATAATCTAGCCAAGTTTTAAGGAGTTAAAATTAAAATTAGTGCAGCTTAGGGTGTAAACATAAGGAAACTTGTTGATAAAAGACATTATTAAACTTTCTCATCAAACAATATTTAAAACTCTCATTAATAACAATACCCAATCTGTAATTAGTAACCATGATTGTTGTTACTCGAAGATATCATAAACTGTCAGAAAAATCCATAACTAAATCTTCCAGTAATAAAAACACCCAATATGGCATTAATAGATCATAATCATGTCAATAAAGTCGATCGTGTCATGCAGGCCTTGAGCATTAGGAAAGGAAGGTCGAAGGTTGAGCATGAGAATTGACTCTGGAAACAACAAGGAAGGACCAACCAACAAAACCTTGTGTGAAGGCAAATTGGAGAGACAGATGGCAAGAAAAAAGAACACTGTGATTTAAGGTAAAACACAGAGAATCAAGCCCAAGAATCATTGGGTGGGTACTGTGTAAATCGTTGTGTAAATATAGGGTAAATCATTGTGTAAAAATGGGGTGACATCGTTGTGTAAATTCTAGGTGAAATCGATGTGTAAATACTAGGTAAATCGCCCAGAAAATCATGGTGTAAAATGCCAAGAAAATCGCCTAGGGGCGCTACCTTTGCTGGGAAAATCGCCAAGTAATTTGTTGTTTGGTAACTCGAATGTTTCCGAGGAAAAGAGAATGAATAGATGGTTGGTACGAGACACCCAGACTTGCTAGGGAATAACACGATTTTTTTTCTTTGAGGAAATTACAAGGCGTTTGTTGAATATTGACCTAGGGATCGAGAGACTCATTCAATGATTGGATTTAGTCAATAACCCATCAAAATTATATATTTATCTTATACTTATAAACCAGAGAGAAACAATTTAAATAAATAAGAGAGAAACAATTCAAAATAAACTAGAGAGAAACAATTCACAATAAACGGTAATGAAAAAATTAATACTGTAGCTATGAAATATCATGTAAATGGTAAAGAAAAGAGTTCTTTTGAATGTGATATATCCACCATCACTCAGCCATTCACTCAAAATCACATTAATCACTCAACAATTGCTCAACAAAACACTGAAAATCGCTCAACAACATCACAATAATTCGCTCAACAAAATTACTGTTAATCGCTACTGATGAGAGGGGTTACCAAGAAAAACGAGTTTTAAGAGAAAACATCACAATAAATGCAGAGGCTAAGGAGGTTATAAACTCCCAGGAGAGAACTACGTGCTGGGCAGAGAAATTATTCTTCACTTATTATCCATGCATAGGAAAGAAAGGCATTTGAATATAAATCTTTAACACCGGAATGAAAGACAGTCGATTCGGCTCTTGACCAACTGCTCAGGCATGGAATAATAACTTAAAGGATAAGAACAAAAGATAAAAACACAATTTCCTTCTATTAAAACAATAAAAACACAGAGTAAAATAAATAATGGCCTGAGAACCAAAATGCAGTCTTCCTCGGTAATAATACAACGCAACAACAATCGCAACCAGAACTGGAAACCACAATGAAACACGATAATAAAACAAGGCTAAAAAATAGAAATTTAGTGACCCGTTTGTGATTTCACACGACGCACTATTTCCCAGATAAAAATTCATATGCATAACTAAACGAATCTTTTTATTTTAACAACATCTTCGCAAGCGAGCTTTCGACAATAAAGAAATGCATGAACAGGAAATTGAGCTATTATTTAATAAAAATTATGCACATGTGTAGCGTAGCCAAATGTGAAGAACCAGAAGTGACTGTCCCGTGCTCGCGCTCCATCCAACTCCGTCTTGCCGACCGATGAGACCTCACCAGTACCTCCCAGCCAATGCTAGGGGTACTCTTCTTCCCCCTGAGCCCCCCAATCCGCAAAGGGGCCACGCATACAATACCAGAGAATGCTAGCACTCAGCTCACCTCGCAAGATCAAGCTACCACTCGTTACCCAATCTAGGTATCCCAACTCCCACAAGTGAAAGCTCAGTCAAGATAAAATTTCGACAATGTAACATTATGCAAGCCAAATGTGATCCATACTCCTCCTTCGCCATCTCTTTAATAGAGTTTCTTAGTCATTAGTTTCCCAAACCCTCATTATATTCCTTTTTCATTTATTTAATTAGGAAAAACCTCCCCCATACACATGTCGCTCGATCCCCTAGTTGCACCAGAAAATCAATTTTATTAATTAATTAAATATTCCTAATTCCCTCAGCCACCTAAAATCATTCCTAAAAATGCTCCTCGGTGTCCCAATATTCCCTTACAATTCTTAAATGACTTACGCCTTACTTAATTCCTTGTTGAGTTCATAAGTAGAAAGTCCTAAAGGCTAGATTCCTTACTAAGTTGGACATTCCCCTTTTTCTTTAAGTTTCCCCTTTTCTTTAAGTTTCCTTTTCTTTTAAGTTTCCCCCCTTTTTCCTTTTCAACTGAAAATCAATTTAGCAAGTGTAGATAAAAACAACCATTTGCCCTTTTTCCTTTTTAACTAAAAATCAATTTAGCAAGTGTAGATAAAAACAACCATTTACCCCTTTTAATAAATTTAATCCTCCATTATAATTTTTACTTTAATAATTAAAGTTTGAATTTCTTTACCCCCTTCTTGTTTTTTGTCTATTTATTTTTGTTCAGAGGTTCTACTTAGACCTAGGTTTTAAATTCACTAGTCTTAGCGACAATTCTTAAGGGAAAATTTGTTATTAAACTTACTCATCACTTTATTCATTTTAAGGTCGACCAGGTCCTAAGGAGGCATATTTTTCTAGGCACTAGGTTTATTAACTACGTGCTCCAAGGGTTCCACTTGCCTCTTTCTGTTTTATTTGTGTGATGTGCTCTTTAAGACGCACTACGTGCTCCAAGGGTGCCACTCGCCTCTTGACTGAATTTGGTGAACGTCAAACCCCTGGAGTCAATACTTTGTTAAGTGATCTTGTGGGAGACTAACGGCCTCTAAGGAATAAGGACCATGCCTTATTGGGAACCCCTTAAAATCAACATGAGCGACTATCACATTCTTCCCTCATGGCATCGTGGGTCTTCTCAAACTAGATAATCATTCACCTATAGTTTGAGCCACGGCGAGAGTGTTAGTAGGTTGTGGCAGGGTTTCTACCACACGTCTCCCTCAATCTCTCTGGTTGTCGTGTGTGACCCCTCTATTCTAAATGTGAGTATGGTCAGCAAGCTATTGTCAGCCTCCATCCATCAACGAATCATGTCAGCAATAATAATCAATCATCATAACATCTAATCATGTGTACATATGTCACATCAACAACCTTCAAACTCTAACATTCCACTCCCTAACTCGATCCGGAGTCCAAGGGGGTTCATCAATGCCTCTGCATCCTCAATGTCTAGAGTCCTACACACTCATGAGAACCTAGTCAATATAAAGTGTCTATGTAAAAACAACAAAATAACATATCATCAAATCCAAAATATCTCATAATCATAATCAAAACAAACAATAGTATAATGACACGGAACACTTGCATGCAAGTGTCCTCAAAGAATAAGTTTTCTCAGTGCGTGTAAGAGAGGGATGTTACATATTTCTTCTCCCACACTTTTTCAATGATGTGCCTTAGATTTATACTATGATCAATTGTTGAGTGTTTACATCTGAAACATGCTTTCCCTTTAGCACGCTTATGCCCTTATTCCGCCCACTTGTTGATTATATTTTCTAGCATACTTCCAAATAACTTTGGAAACAAGGGGCTTATCATTATGGTTAGATATTTGGAGGGATTTTTAACATCCCCAATCTTGAAAAGTAGTATTTCTAGGCTCGTTGTCCAATATGTAGGTAATCCCTGTTGAATGATGTTGTTGAAAAATTTCATAATGTGAGGTGCAAGGGTTTTTGAACCCCACTTTAGATATTATGCTTGGAGTTCAACTAAATATTTTTCTTTTTCAACACCCAAATTTTTTATACCCACCTCAATTTCTTGCATGGTGAAGAACTTAGTAGTAGTGTTGAACAAGGGAGGGGGGTCCACCTTTGGATATTGCTCATAAAGTTTTTTTGCATACTCGAACCATTGATAAGTTGTGATATTATTTTTAGTTTATTTCTTTCTCATTTGAAGTTCCTTCCAAAATAACTTGGGGTTATTTTTCCCCAAAAAGATTAGTTCCTCCCTCCTTGAGATCATGAAATCAGATTTTTTATTTCTTACAATTTGCTTGTAATCTTTTATGTTTATTTATTTTGGCTTTACTCTTTCAAAGTTTTCCTTGTTTTGCATTCCTCATCAAACCAAACATTAACTGGAAAGCAACGTGTTTCATATTTCCTATTTGTTTCTCTTTTTCATTATGTAAGTGTGCTTTGGATTAAATTTGTTATCTCATGGCTATGAAGGCCCTGGGACAGTGTTTTCTCCTTATTAAACAACCTCTTTAGCACTATTTTGAAGGTGTTATAGTTTTTTTGAGTCACCGAAATTATTCCCTTTGAAGGAGGTTATTGAATGTGATGATTTTTAGTCCCATGTTGTTGTTGTTCAGTCCACGTTAGACTTAAATAGATCAGTTTATGATCATATTTCAACTCCCACAGTTGTTCACCATTCAAAACTTCCTCCATTTTCTCACACAATCCATGTGAGCAAATTGCATAGTCTACTACACTTGCTCCATTGTAGGTATTGTAGGTGAAATTTCCAGAATTCGCCCATCTAGCCAACCCATTACAAATGACTAAGTCAAATGCCCCACATAAAGTAAGCAGTTGTTCCCCAAAAAAGTTGCATCTTTTGTTGTCCTCTGAAACTCTTTTCCACTGATGATTTTTTTCTTCTATAAGCCAAATGGGGTTGCATTCTTCCTTACAACGAAGAATACTAGCTTGGTCACATGTTGTCCTAGCATTGAAATCACCCACTATAAGGACTTTACTTAGTTGAGAGTATGTTGCAATATCATTTTTTAAGGCTGCAAAGGGGTCTTTGTGGTCAAACCCCTACTTTTGTAAGTTTTTGAAACTTGTGGGGCAAAATAACATGCTGCAATCCTGATGATGTTACCATTTTCTTATATTTTAAACCAAATGAATTGTTTATTTGAGTCTTCTCTTTCTAACTGAATGAGACGACCTTTTTTTTTCTTCACTAAGACCATGATACCCCTGTTTCCTTTACCATTCTCAGTTTCTGTCTTCCACACTTCCATCTTCAAATACTCTTCAAACAGAGGTGTCTTGCACCCTTCATGCTCATGTGTTTCCAATAGACAAATTATGTCTCTATCTTCCACGATAGGTCCTAACCCAAGTCCCCACCTCCAAGGATAACCTCTGCAATTCCAACAAACTAATCTCAAGGAAATCTTGAAATAATTTGATTGTTATTTGTTTTGGTCTACAAGACTCAAAGTTGAGTCTTCAACCCTATTTGTCCATAGTGGCCTTATTGCATATTTTCCTGCTAATGAAATTGTTGTCTCTTCTTGGCTACCAACTTGTTGCCATGTTTTAGAATGAGGACCAAAAATGAAATAACAACTTTTCCTTTGAACATCCATGCCCTTTTTCCCTCATCTCTTGTTGCCCTAACCTTTGACAACTCTTCCCTTCTTTCCTCTTGTTGTCTAATAGTTAAATCTTCATCTAGAAAAAAGCAAGAGCCTCTCAAGAATTCCTTCTTACCTAGGATAATTTGCTTGTCAAATATGCTTGACATGATGAATTTTATGGGCCTAGCTCTCTCACCACTAGGCTTACCCACCCTGCATGATTGGAAAATTTGGCCTTGCCAAAGCAACTTGTCCTTCAAAAATTCACTTGCAAGATCGAGAGTACACTCATTGTTTCCATACTCTCTCACACCTTTGATAATTATGTTTTATTATCTTCCTTGTCTTTCCTTGTTTTCTCTACCTTTCATGTCGCCCCCCTGGATGTGTTTTTCTTTTTCCATATGAGCATAATTGCTAAAGACTTGTGCCCAAGTTTTGGATTTTTTGTAAAATCTATTTTCTCTTCATCCCTTTCTTTCACTCCATGGGTGTATGCTTGTTCACCTGTTTTCCCTTCATCTTTGGTTGTTTTAGAGTTCATCATCTCTCTAACTTCCACAATAGAATATTCCTTGATTTTCCTAGCATCCTTCAAACCTTTCCATTCATCCTTTGCTTCCAAAAGGGCTTCTTGCAACAATGTCACTTGATCTATTAAAACTTTATTATTTTTTGCTAAGTCCCAATTTTCTACTATCAATAGTTGGATTTGAAGGTCTCTGTCATGCCCTTTGACTTCCAAAACCTCCAATATCCTCTTGGCATTTAGTAACTCTTTCACATACAGGTCAGGTGACCATGTGAGAGGTGTGGATGTGGGACTATACAAGGCATAATCATTGTTGTCTTTAGTTTTGTTTCTATTACACCTTTGCAAAAGAGGCTTGTTTGAAAGTTTATTACGGAGGGCCAATTTTTTCCTTGTTTGTTCCCATTTTATACAAGCATCTCTACGTTTTAAAATACCCTGAAATTGCTTGGCATTGACCCAAACCCACTTCCTTTCTTTGCTTGAAGAGGCAATTTTCACTTGACCTAAATGGTTTGTTTCACCCAATACTAGTACCTCTTGCCCATTTTTTATGTGTGTTGAATGTATTTTCATTGCCATAGGGGACAAGAAAAAAAAACATAATAAGGACTAGGACAATATTTGCCTTTCTATTGGAGACAAAGGGATGAAAATTCGGGAGCCCACCTAAACCTCTTGCAGTCACAGCTTCTGTCGTTCTGGATCAGTGGATGTTCATATTCCAGACCTGTCGTTGTTCTTGTTCCCGGACACGTCATTTTTCCTGACAAGTCGCCCAACCAGAACTACCCACCTCACCTCTACGGACGCACTCACAATACCACTCCCGACTAGGATAGCCCACCACACCTCCGCAGACACACTCAAATCTCCACTCTCAACGTTGTTCATGTTCCTTTTCAAGCATTGTATGTTGTATCTTAGGCGTTGTATCTCGAGCGTTGATGTGTTGTATTACTCTACAAATATCTCTCTTTCAACCACGTGGTTCTTCATAATTGGATGTCATGAATGGATTTTTCTAAGTTCTTCTTAGGAATCATGATGGGCAATCAAATACTTAAGTAGGGGTTGTGGTTTGTAAGAGTCTTTGTGACGCTATCATATGATTTTGATGAAGTGTTTCTCCTCCTTCATTTTTTCATATTTTTTATATAGTTAAGTTCAACAAAGTAGCTTCCTCCTTTTATTTTCGATCATTGGATGTGACAACATATTCTTTGTATTCTTATTTGACAATGCAATCTCAAATTTTTGGGATGAGTGAAAACTCTAAAAAAAAATTAGTATTTATGCACTTTTTCAATCTACTTTATTATGTCATCATAGTCTACCTCATCTCAAGGATATGATCAAATCAAGGCTAAGGCTTTCAATGTCATTACAATGGAGCTTATCTTAAAAATATGATAAAAGATGAGTTAAAGCTTTCAATGTCATCATAATTTACCCCACCTTGAAGATATGATAAAATAAAGGTTACGGTTTTCATGTCATTGTGGTTTACCTCATTTAAGGATATGTTAAAATAAGGAATAAGGTTAAGTTTAAGGATATGTTAAAACAATGATTAAGACTAAGTGTAATTTTTAGGAAAAATTGGTGGAATAAAACTAATTAAAACTTGGTATTTAAGTCAAAGAAATTAAACACTATGTAGTGCAATGTTTTTTAGTATGTTTTAAAAATTATTGCATTGAGAGGCGCTTTCTGCAATCCAATATGGGGGAGACATGTAATTCCTTTCATTCTCAACCTAGAGCTAACAAGTATCACTTTAAAAAAAATAAAAAATAAACATAATTAACTCTAATCTAAATTTTAAAACCAAAGAGTTATATATTTATATATATGAAACTTGGACACATCTTGTTGTGCTATGTAAGATATGTTGAAGATCTATGGACGGTTATAAGTGATTAGCTGAAAATTATCTATGATTTGTAGAATATCATAAGCATCAATGGGTAAGACTCAAGCACTTAGGCAATCAATCTGGTTGGCATGAACATACTTTATTCTCTCCCATACTTATAATAAAAATATGGGTAAGAGGTGATCCAATTTGATGTTTAGAGAATTCATGATGCTCTAATATTTTATTTATCTTCAAGTAAATTAATTAAATCAATTTATAGATATTTCAAAGATTCTAATCAAGGAATAAAAAATGCATTTTCTCATTTTCAAATTCCAGTGATAATCAATTCATCAAATACCATTGAAAAAACAATGTGTTGTACTATTTGATTTGATTAAAAGTTTTTTCCAAAAAAAATAATTAAAAAAAAAGTCACTATGCAAAATTTGTAAAAATAAGATCATAGGCACCATTTCCTAAAGCCAATAAAGCAAACTAAAGATTATATGGCATTGCAGATAGTGTAATTATGTAAGTATGTAATTATATTTTGTGAGCTTGGAAAGAATTATGTAATTATATTACGAGAAAGAATTTACCCAAAAAACATAGAATCAAATGATAAATAAGATATTTATTGAACTCATAATAGAAAAAATAGAAAACACCCAAAAGGCATATGAGCAAATGATAAATAAGATATTTATTGAACTCAAATAGATAGATAAGAATAAATAAATTGGAAAATGACTTGTTTTACATTGACACGTTTAGTTACTTGATTATGTCCTTTCATAATTAAGAAATGGATTATGTACAATGGAATAAAACTATTTCAATGTTTGTACATTGGTTTTAGTGTTTGTTGCATTGATTTCAGTACATTACTTTCATTTCAGTGTTCATGCATTGCGTTCATTATCTATTGCATTGATTTGAATGTATTACAATCATTTCAATGTTCATGCATTAGTTTTAGTGTATGGTGCATTGATTCCATCCATGAGATAACGTAAAACAATAGGGTGTACTAATTCCAGTGATCATACAATGAAAAAATGATTTATAGAAATTGAGTAGTTGCATTGATTTCATCCATGACATAATTCAAAACAATAGGGAGCATTGTTTTCACTGATGATACATTGAAAAATGATTTGGACTCCTGAGAAATTAAGTAGTTGCATTGATATTAGCAATGCAGTGACCCAAAACAATAAGGTGCATTGATTTCAATGATAATATTACTGTGAAAAAATATTTAGGGCATTAATTATAAAATGACTCTTATTTTACATTGGTATGTTCAATTAATTAATCATGTCCTTTCGTAATGAGGAATTAGAACATTTACAATGGAATAAATTTGTATCAATATTCATGCATCGGTTTGAGCATATATTGTATTGATATCAATATATTGTCTTCATTTAAGTGTTCATGCATTGGTTTTAGTGTCTATTCCATTGATTTCAATATATTACCTTCATTTAAGTGTTTGTAAATTGATTTCAATGTTTGTTGAATTGATTTCATGCATGAAGTAACATAAAACAATAGGGTGCATCTATTTCAATGATGATATAGTGAAAAATGATTTATAGCAATTGTGTAGTTGCATTAATTTCAATAAGGTGCATTGATTTCAGTGATGATACAGTTAAAAATGATTTAGACTCTAGAGAAATCATGTAGTTTCATTTATTTCAATGATACAATAACCTAAAACAATGGGGTGCATTAATTTCAATGATAATATTACCATGAAAAATGATTAAAGGTATTGAAGAAAAAGGTAAATTGATTTAGTGCATTTATCGAATGAATTGGTTTGAACAATAGGGAGCATTGTTTTCACTGATGATACATTGAAAATTTATTTGAACTCTAGAGCAATTAAGTAGTTGTGTTGATTTTAGCAATGGAGTGACCCAAAACAATAGGGTGCATTGATTTCAATGATAATATTACTGTGAAAAATTATTTAGGGTATTAATAATTATAAAATGACTCTTATTTTTCATTGGTATGTTCAATTACTTGATCATGTCCTTTCATAATGAGGAAATAGAACATGTACAATGGAATAAATTTGTATCAATAGTCATGTATCGGTTTGAGAGTCTATTGTATTGATATCAATATATTGTCTTCATTTAAGTGTTCATGCATTGGTTTTAACGTCTATTGCATTGATTTCAATATATTACCTTCACTTCAGTGTTTGTAAATTGATTTCAATGTTTGTTGCATTGATTTCATCCATGAGATAACATAAAACAATAGGGTGCATCTATTTCAATGATGATACAGTGAAAAATGATTTAAAGAAATTGAGTAGTTGCATTAATTCCAATAAGGTGCATTGATTTCAATGATGATACAGTTAAAAATGATTTTGACTCTAGAGAAATCAGGTAGTTTCATTGATTTCAGTGATGCAATAACCTAAAACAATGGGGTGCATTAATTTCAATGATAATATTACCGCGAAAAATTATTAAAGGCATTGAAGAAAAAAGTAAATTGATTTAGTGCATTTATCGGGTGAATTGGTTTGAACAATAACATGGTGCAAACCAATTTCAAAATACATATTATGATGTTGAAAAAGAAATTATCGATGATAAGTTGAAGTCCATCACTTTGTTTGATTAGGTGTGATTCATATGTCAGTATTTGCACACTAAAATCATTATAATATTAATATATATATAGAATGCATTAAAACCAAAAGCATGCAAAAGAATGATACATAATTATAGGAACATAAGAGACTGCAGAAAGAAATTATTAATATTGCAAAGCATAAGAGATGATGTATAAAGATTTAAATGTTTGAATGGTTTTCAAAATTGACTTCCTTTCTTGTATGATTAATATGAAAAGATGGAAAATATAGTAGGTTTGGGTAAATGGAAAAGCTACCATATGGATAAAAGAAAAGATGATTATTTAAAAGTTTGTTATTGTTGGATCATGTTGTCATTGATGCCAATGGTTTGATTGATTGATGTCAAGTGATTGATTGATGTCAAAGGATTGATTGATTGATGATTGATGTAATATAATATGTAT
>JZKD02S1675320.1:171850-190111 GCA_000966675.3 Picea glauca
TTTAAAGGTTTTGTAACGGGCCCATACATGCCCACATGATCAATCTAGGATAGTTTCAAAGCTTTTCTTAGATTACATCACAATAGGGAGTTAAAGGGATAGTAACGGACCCACAAGTCCACATGCTAGCTTCCTATGGACTTTTGAATTACGCAAGGTTGTACCAAAGACACTTAATTAATTAGGTAATCAAATACTTGTAAGGACCAAGCGAAGTCCACATGCAGCAAGGTGACATCTAATTCACTAAAAATTGGCACACTTTCACTCACACACAAAAGTCACTTATCACTCACATAGCTTCTTCTTGAAATGTGGAGGTCAAAGTAAGTTTTCTCCAAAGGGATTCCGAAAATACCCCACCCTTTTCTTGACGAGACTATCCACTCCCATTTTAAATCAACGAGGTTGGTTTGCACCCCCAACCTCCCAAAACAACTACATCTAAAAAATCTTTCTAAAAACTCACTAAGTTTTCCTCCACAGGAGGTGCCAAAAGAATTTTTTTAGTCTAGGTAGGATTTCGGGGATAGGCAACCAAATAACTCCCCATTATCTAGTTCTCACATTGTCAAAACCATAGAAGTTGTCAAATAGGGAATTGAAAATCCTCTAAGTCAAGTGTTCCTAATACCATAAGGCAGGGAGATACCCATGAAGGGTTGAAGGCTGAGGTCTGATTGTTCTGTGCATCCCCCCTTGAGGCACGCACCTCTTGGACGGGATCCAGCCCGTGACCCATTTCTTAGGCCAAAAATCTAAATGTCGCACTTTGACCAAGGTACCTAGTGACCAACTTTAGGGCATCTACCCAGGTGGCAATTGTGGGCTGCAATTGCACCTTGATTGGATTTTGTGTGGCTATTGGGAAATATCGCCAGGTCTTTCGAGATATGCCCCCTTTACCCCTCATTATAACCAATTATTTCATCTTTCACTAGTTTCTCTTCCAGTGACTTCAGACCCCACTATTGAGTACTATTGGAAGGTCTAATGCTATTTGAGAGAAAGGACGTTATGTCTTCTAGGACACGAGCATTTTTTTTCTTTTTGATTCCCCATGCGGACAAAACCCACTTACCCATATATATGCTTCTTTTTCAAAACATTTTATGTATGATGCACATTTGATTACAATTTGATTTGGATATATATATTGTGTAAACATTCAACGCAAAGGCTCTTGTTTCTATATTACTCTCACCACTCTTTGCACACATTCACACAGCTAGTCGAACATCATAGGGGAACCACATAACCCCCGTTGTTCATGATGCTTACTAAACCTCCCTCCTATCTTAGGGGGAGTGTATGGTCTTGCCCACTCATCGACACCTCCTTCACACACTCCTGTGAGTGCTATTGTTTTAGGATCAACTTTTCTTGGTTCTACATTACTTGGGTCTACTTCCCAAGTTCATCCATTCACTCGCTCTCCTTTACACGAAAGCGGGGGACCCACTTCCTCTCAAGGAGGAAGCACCAAACCACCTAGCCCCCCTCAAGGGTCAGGTTCACAACACACTCACACCATGGCCAGAGCTAATCCTCCCCCCCCGACTGCAAATGCCATATTTGGCCTCTCTCAACATACCGGATCTCAGCAAACTCACCAATGATCCTATATTGCATGATCCCACATGGCCTGCAATGCCCACCAAACTACCTTCAGACATACCAAAGTTTGAAGGAAAGGCAGGCAATGACCCTGTCAACCATGTCATGACCTTTCATCTATGGTGCTCCTCCAATAGCATTATGGATGATTCAATCAGACTACGATTATTTCAATGCACACTCACTAGCCCATCGGCCAAATGGTATGTCGAAGAAAAATCAGGGTCCCACACAACTTTTAAGTCATTGGCCAAAGCCTTCTTAACCTTCTTCCAATTATCCATCCGCCAAGACAATGGTCTAGAACTACTTTCTAATATCAAACAAACCTCAGCCACACACATCACTGACCACTTTCACGAGTGGCATAGGCGACGTAGTTTGTGCAAAGCAGAAACCACCAAGCAACAATGTCTCGATTGGTTTCTTAGATCACTTGTCTCTCTTCTCGATAAGGATGTTGCTTCCACCTTCCCTCAATATGAAGAGGAAGCCATCAGTAAGGCCCAACAGTATGATCTCATCTATGCACAGTCAGGGTACTTATATACTGTACTTCCTGATCTTCCAAAACCTGCGCCATTTGGCCAAGACAAACCTAGGATGTCTCACTCAGCAGACGGACTGATTGGTGCCACCACTCACCACGGCCCACAACCCCAACCACCACCAATGTATGGAACACCTCAATACCCATCGGCATATGTGGGAACTTCTTATTACCCCCCACCCCCTTATCAACAGTCATACCCTGTTGCTATACCTCCACCCATCAGTGGACCACCGCCAACACCCCCCATACTTCCACCTATTCAAACAAACTCTGGTACTCCCTCTACCTTAGCTTATAGTACTAGCGAAAGCACTATGCCTTCCTATGTACTGTATGGATTGTTACCACCATAGAATCCATACTTCCCATTTCTTGGTCCTCCATAACCCATGGCTCCCCCACATCCTCATGCGGGGGTGAATTTTTTTCAACCCTCTACTGTTCAACAATACCAAAGTTTTGAATATTTGAATACATCCAATCCAACCCATCTGTCAAACAATGCCAAGAAGAAAGGATGGAACAGGAATAACAACAACCTAGGTCAAGGTGGGAATCAACCCCCACAGCACCAACCCACTGGGGGCAACCAGAACCAAGGGAACCAAAACCCCCAAGGGGGAAATAATAATAAACGCCAAGGGCGAAATAACAATAATGTTAAAACCATCTTCCCTTGTGCCCTTTGTTGTGAGTCAGCCATTACACTCATCATTGACCCCAGATCGTTGATTTCAAATGGTTGAAAGACTCTGGTAGTCTTCCCCATTCTCCCGCACTGCCTGCCCCTCAGCAGGCACCACAACAATACGTGCAACAACCCCCTCCCGCCGTGCTACAAAATCCTATTCCACATCAAGGTACGATAAACACCCAACAGGACACATAGCATCCCCCACCTTCGACGGGACAGTCCCTCAACCCCAACAATCCAACAGATCGCACAATTCTCCTCACAAGTGAGGAAGAAATCCTTCTGCAAACACATAATCGTCAGTATCATGCACCCATTGAGTCTCCTCCCATCCCTCCAGAGACAAACCCTACAATGACGGGACCCCCATTGGTGATCCCTCGCCCTTCCGCCAAACCACCGCTTCGCATCCCTCGCATCCCATTGTGCAGGAATGTCCACAACCCACAGGCTAGGGCAGCTCATAACTATAGTTTGGTAGATGAATTAGCACAATCCTCAGTTGCCATGTCAGTATTGGAGGTCCTCCAGACTTGTCCTACTCAGCGGAAATCATTACTTTCCACCTTGGGGTCAGTCGACCCCGTAGATACCCGACTCATCACCTTTGATCTTGACAGTGGAGAACCTTGTCTTCCCGCCTTGATCACTTTTCAAATACTAGTAAAAATACGGAACATCACAGTTCATCAGTGTATCATCGATGAAGGTGCATCTACATGCATTATGTCCAAAACGGTATGGAAAAAACTTGGTTCCCCGGAACTCATACCCTCTGCCATCACATTACGCACTTATGACGGACGACCATCATCTCCTAAAGGGCTCTTCCAAAATGTCCCCGTCTAACTCGGGGGCAAGACTATTCTCATCGATATCAAAGTTATCAATGCCCCTCTCGATTATAATATCCTATTCAGTCGAAGCTACATGTATGCTATGAAGGTAGTGGCATCTTCTGTCTTTTGGACAATGATGTTCCCCCACAATGGGAAGATAGTTACTATTGACCAAGTCTCACATTATGAGCCTAACCCATCTGCCAACATCAATAACATTCTTCCTCTCATCCACACAAGCCACGATGCATATCCACTCATCGAGATGGGTCATGGGATTTTTAAAGATCCATCCTTGTTAGGAACATACCATGGAGCACCACCACTCCTTCATCCTACCAATCAAGTGTGCGTCATATCATCTAATGGAACTCCCACAGAGGATACCCTTCCTCCTACAGAGGCTTCTATCATATCCGACATCCCACTCGTCACAGAATCCCCTCCTCCCAAACCTCCTACACACTCGTCGACCCCACCAGTTCACGATTCCACCTCTCCCACAGGACATATCTCAGTTTGGGAGACAATTCCCCAAGCCATCACTCAAATTCCCTTATTTTACCCTCCGCCCGGTATCGAATCTTTTTAGGTAGCCGCAATGCTCACACTACCTAATATGGTGTTAGCAATCCCCGTTTGGTATTTACACCCACCAGAGATGGTCCCTCGACCATTCATTCCCCCCCAAAAAGATGGAATCCCCATGATGATTCTCATTCTTACTCCAACCACACCCCCACTCACTAACCCTCCTGCCACAGCTGGGGATAGGAGAAAGAAGAAGGATCCCACAACTCCACTTCCTCCATGCATCCCACCACCTTGTGCACTATGTGAGAAAGAGGGACACCAAACCAACAACTGTCCGTCTCTACCAGAGTTATGGAATTTGATTCTGCTCAATCAAACTCCCCCAACACTCACCACTACAGCTAGTCCCGCCACTACCACCCCCCCTTCCAGTAGTAAAGGATTTCAGACCAAATACGCTTGTTCTATATGTTCAAAATATGGCCATTACACCCACCATTGCCCAGCACTGCCACGCTTTCAGCAGACATTAGCCACAGTATGCTAGAACTTCCAAAACAACCCCAGTCCTGCTATGTCCTCCTCAACAAATATCACTGACATCTGCTATGTCACCACCTCAGTCAATGAACGTATGAGACACCGTTTCTCTCTCTCTGATTCATTAGATCATTTTACATACCAGTGTCCGATGATCCTTGAATATAGGCAACGTCAATTGACCCTACTTCACCGACCTGCAGAGGCGATAATTGACATTACCTCGTCACTAGAGGATCTTCGTGTCATTTCTCCCGAACCCGAGGCCCTCCTAATGCCTCCATGGTTCTTAGATGATGTATCTGAGGATTCACCCCCCAACTCTCCTGCTCATTCCCCTATGGACACTCTCCACCCAACCACAACGGGTACCCCTCAGTACTTCAATATATGCTTTATGTCGAGTGAACCCTCACCATCTCCTAACATTGTTCCCCCTGCTTCTTCCTCACCAGGGGGCAACCACATGACCACTGTCACCAAGATCACTCCTCACGACCCCTTGTATTCCTGTCACTTCCAATGCGATGAAGAAATACTCGGAGAGTTAAACCACCCAGACTCTCCCTGGGATGTGCTACACCATCACCCACTCTTCTCTCCACAGGAAGCCTCCATGCCTCCGAACCAAAACCCCATTTACACGGTCAAAACCAAGGATGTTATCTCATCAAGGCCTATCAACTGGTTCAAAAATCCCATTCCTGCCCCTAATTCTTTTGAAGAAGGCAATATGGCCAACATTTCCCCAACCATTAAAATCGACATTTCCATTAAAAATGGCATCGTCGAAGAAATCACTATCAGAGATGCTTGCACTCCTCGGGAAATCACCGCATATAAAGCCCTTTTCTAGGAATACAGGGATATTTTTGCCTGGTCATACACAGAAATGCCTGGCCTTGACCCCTCTATCGTCGAGCATCGCATCGACACCTAGCCTGATGTTACACCAGTTCACCAAAAATAGTGACCGCTACACCCATCCAAAGCCACGGCCATCAAAGATGAAATTGACAAATTACGTGTTGTTGGGTTCATTTACCCCATCGCCTATACCTCATGGGTTTCCAACCCTGTACCCGTTAACAAAAAACAGGGCACTATCCATGTTTGCACCGACTTTCACGATCTCAATCACGCATGTCCTAAAGACAACTTTCCAACGCCTTTCATCGATCAAATTATCAACGACTGCATCGGTCATGAGGCTCTCTCCTTTATGGACAGATTCTCTGGCTATAATCAAATTCAAATCCGCCCAGCCGATCAGTATAAAATCGCATTTACTACCCCTTGGGGTACTTTTTCATATCGTGTCATGCCTTTTGGCTTAAAGAATGCTAGCGCAACTTTCCAGCGGGCTATGACCTACATATTTCATGACCTAGCTCATATCATCCTCGCCTACTTGGATGACCTCATAGCTTGATCCAAGAAACGTACCTAGCATCTTGATAATTTACGAATCAGCTTTCAACGGTGTCGTCAGTACAACATCCACTTCAATCCTCTCAAGTGTGTGTTTTGTGTCACCGCAGGGTGCCTCCTCGGCTTTATTGTTTTCCAAAGCGGTATTACCATGGACCCCCTCAAAGTCCAAGCTATCACCAAAATCCCACCTCCTCGGAATTTACGACAACTTCAGAGCCTACAGGGTAAAGCTAACTTTCTGAGACACTTTGTCCCAGATTACGCCATACACGCACACGGTTTCCTTCTCTTACTACGTCACGACATCCCTTTTCACTAGGATGCCCATGCCCAACAATCATTTGACGATCTTAAAACCGCCCTCTCAAACGCACCTTTAATTAGTGCGCCTAACTACAATCGCGACTATATCCTCTATGTATCAGCATCAGCTATATCAGTAGCTGGCATTCTCATCCAGTTAGGTGATGACAATCATGAGCATGTCATTTATTACGTTAGTAAAAACCTCTCAGGGCCTCCCTTGAAGTATAAACATGAAGAGAAACTTGCTCTCGGAGTTGTCCTCGCAGTCCAGAAACTGCGCCACTACATTCTACTTCGCACAACAAAGCTCATCGCAGATTCCAACCCTATGCAGTACCTGCTCAACCATTGGCAAGTTAATGGAAAATTTGCTCAATTGATCATTATCCTTCAGGAGTACGACCTTGAGTTCTCAACACCTAAGAGTAAGAAGGCCCTTGTTCTCGCCAAACTTGTCACAACCCTCCCCTATGACACCACTAGTACCCCCGTCAACACCGACTTTCCCGACGAACATCTCTTTTACATCACTTCGGATGATCCTTGGTACGGAAACCTCCTCATCTATCTCCGCACTCAAAAGTTCGATAACCACCTTTCACGAGATGATCTTCGTCATATTCTCCATCTGGCCCCCCGCTACCTCCTCATCGGAGACATCCTATACCGGCGGGGCGTCGACACCATTCTTCATCGATGCCTAACTATTGATGAGGTTGATAGAGTCTTAAATGACTGCCACAGCGATGCATGTGGGCCCCATCCTTCAAGCATATCCACTACTCAAAATATTATCCGAGCTGGTTACTTTTGGCCCACCTTGTTTCATGATTTCATTCATGTCGTGAAATGATGTGAGCAATGTCAGATCTACGCCAACAAAGCCCGAGCTCCCCCCACTCTTCTCCACCCTGTCATTACTGTCGGCCCTTTTTGTAAATGGGGCATCAACTTCATGACTTGTAATCCCCCCTCCAGCAATGGTCACAAATACATCATTGTCGTCGTTGATTACTTCACCAAATGGGCAGAAGCTATGCTCACCTTCAACAACACCGCTGACACTGCAGCATATTTTTTCTTTAACCACGTCATATCCCGCTTTGGAGTACCCCTCCAACTCATTTCCGATCATGGAAACACTTTGAGAATGATATCTTCGTCGAACTCTCATCTTGGTTAGGATTCTGTCACGAGTTTGCCTCACCATATTACCCTCAATCTAATGGATAGGTCGAAGCAGTTAACAAAGTCCTCAAGACCATGTTACAGAGCATGGTTAATAAACATAAAACCAATTGGCATCATATGTTATTTTCTACGCTATGGTACCGAACGGCCGTGAAAACCGCCACTGGTTTCACACCATTTCATTTAGTCCATGGGGTTGAGGCCACTCTTCCCATCAAGTGTGAAATTCCCACCTTACACACCGCAATTGAGCTATTACCCGACACTGCTCCAATGGAGCAGCACTTGCTGAACTTGGAGTCTCTGGATGAACAACAAGGAAGATAAAAAATGATCCAAGGCTACCTTTGATCACTATGTCAACCTTCGCTCATTTCGCGAAGGTGACCTCATTCTGGCTTACGATATCGCTCATGATACCTTTGGCCATGGAAAATTCGAGTCACTCTGGCATGGCCCATGCATTATCCAACATTGCCTCACCAAAGGCGCATACATCCTAGCCTCCCCCGAAGGCCTCTCTCTCAAAGAACCCATCAACGGGTTATATCTCAAGAAATTTTATGCTTAAACGCAGTCATTCTACTTTAGGTTATTTTCTTTTATAGCGTTTTTAATCTTTTTTCCTCCCTCATGTCTAAACTATCCTTTGTTCTATTGACATATGCTTCCTCCACCAGCCTACCACATCGGTTATGCCGACGGCGCCAGCCATTGGACACAAAATCTCGCTTCAACTGCTTGGGCTCTCTACACCCCCTCACATGAAATGCTCCATTCGAGCGGTATATGTTTGGGTTCAGCAACCAACAACCAAGCCGAATACACTGCTGTCATTGGACTCCTAGCCGATGCCCAGCATCATCATATCCATCACCTTAGCATCTTCCTTGACTCTCAACTAGTCGTACTCCAGCTCAACAATGTGTACCGCGTCCGTGATCCTTGCCTCTTTCACAAATACCTGCAGGTTAGGMTTTTATCTCGACATTTTGATTCCATTACATTTACACATATTCCAAGACAATTGAATCAAATTACAGATAACCTAGCTAATATTGTGTTAGACTAGCATATATCACATCAAGCTACACATACATAAACATATAACACAAACCTGTCACAGCATATATATAGAATAGACATCATCAAAACATTAACTAAAAACATGTAAACACTACATCAATCTCAAAAATGTATACTCATGTATATATAAAGGTCCACAGTGCCATCTGAATGTTTACATACAAAAAATACAAGTATCCGCAGGCCAATCTAGCACCTCGGTACAAAATGGGCTCACCAGCCTATATACAAAAAATACATATACATCAATGCATAAAGAGCACCACTCGCGATGCCTCTAAAGCACCACCACCTGCTCCTCCCTCAGGTGGTGGCGGACCACCACCTCCTGCCCCAGGAGCTGGTGATCCCCCCCCTACCGGCCCCTCCTTCCCTAGTGGCAGTCATCTGATCGTCATCGCAGCAACCACTGTCGCCCGTCGTACTATGGCCAGACATGGTGGTGGCACCCCCACACACTGCTCCAGGAAAGCCTCATCCTAGATGCGCGACCATATGCCCTTAGGCACATCCTATAACACCATCTCCAGATGACGGTGTATGTCCTCAAAATCCACTCCTGCAGCCGCCGGAGGATCATGTGATGGCCCAGCACTAGGGTCATCCAACCGGCACCTCCTCGCTGCCCTCTCTGGCTCAGCTGGTCGCACCGCGGTGTCCTCATGCCGACGTCTCTCTCCCCACGACGGTCTCTCCGGTGCTCTCTGCAACTCCACCTCGTGCCCCCGAGGTGCCACATCTACACATACAAACAAACACCAGATAGTATCAACATCTATATCATATACATAAGGCATGCTATCTCAAAAAACACAAAACATACATATCAACATCATCAAATCAGCATACCTCGGTGGTCAAAAACCTCCCCTGGAGGTAGCACCATGTCTGGATCATCCCGGAAGTCAACCTCAACATAGGGGTACCGTAGTATCACTTGCGGCATCTGCCTCCATACCTGTGTTGCCTCTATAGTGAATAAGTGGCCACCCTCTCCACCACCATGGCGAAGCAATACGGTCGACCATCGCCTCAGTCGCGGCTCTCGCACCTCGGGTGCACCCAATAGAATCCTAGGGCGCAACATCGACACCCTCTCCAGAAACCAGGCCACCAGGATGGACCCAAAGGCAAACTCCCCTGTATTCATGGACCGACAGTGGTCTAACTACCCCACCATCCTCGCATGCAGCATAAGCCCCCAGGTGAACTACTCATCGGCCAACACTCTCCCCATCACCATCAACTGGCCCCCACTGATCTGTTGGGTCGCCAGTGACCCATATACTCTCACAATCATCGTTTCTATACAGCGATTCACCAGGGCATCTATCGACCCAATTCTCACAACCGTCCTGGACATAAAGTTCTGATCTAAACAGTATCTCCGACCAACAGTCGCTAGGGCCAGATCCCTCGGTAGCACCGGCTCTGTCGGTAGGGGAACACCCCGAAACAGGAGCCCAGTCAAGAAGTACACATCCTCCACCACAGTGAAGGGGATCTACTCTCCTCGCACAAGGAAGCAGTGCAGCTCCGGACTCCACATCTGGATCAGGAACTGCAAGAGATACTCCTATGCTCGTATCAAAGGGCATTCAAATAACTTTAGTAACCCACAGGCTGCCAAAGTCGCTCGCACACCTGGCTCCTCAATAGCCATGGTGTCTTGTAGCTGGGACCAATCTCTCTCTTGCCAACCCACTGGCATCATGCAAATTGTCCACCTGCAGCCACAACAAAGAGTCTTATATCAGCCCACGAGACCATCAACAACATCACAAAGATCAATTTTACACCCGTCAACTTTGCCTCTCAGGTGCGGTTGTTTCAACCCACAGGCACGCACAAATGCATGCCTGTTCACTACACAGGCACGCACATATGCACAACTGTTAGCTTCATAGGATTTCTCTCAGGAGCACCTGTTAGCTTCACAGGCGCGCTCTCAGGTGCACCTGTTACCTACACAGGAATGCACTGGTGCGGGCCTGTCCACGCCACAACCGCGCAAAAATATGCAGTTGTACAGCTGACAGGCGTGCACATAGTGCACGCCTTTTATTCCCTCACCAGTGCCCCCATGCGCATCTATCCGGTGGGTAGGTGCGCACATGTGCGTGCCTACTTCTGGATCTCTCACGTACATGGGGCCCACATCCCCAAAATCCCTCTGTACGGCCCTCCGTACAGTCCCTGCCGAAAAAATGAAATTCTATTTCTATGCAGGATGATCAAACCACTAACCTGAAGCTCGCTAATCACCAATCGGATGCCTCGTCCTCCCCAAATCTCCAAATCTCCTCTGAAAACTGCTCGTCCAGTCATTATCAAAGTAGGTACAAATGAGGTGGCAATGTGGGCCCTACAGCTATATATAGGCCTTTTTGCCAAACTTCCACTCACCATTTCGGGAGCCCACGGTGTCCATTTTTCGATCCATCTTCAGCCACAGGATCAGCATCCCGTCATCTACATCACAGCAGTCCATGGGCCTCTTTTCATCCTGAGCCCCTGGGGCACCTTTTTTTGCATACCCTAGTCAGGTACGCATGCGCATATTCACGCTTATCAAATACATGCTCATATCTTCGATTCTCTTCAGATATTGTTCACTTTGGGTATTTGGTTTTCATGTGTGTAGGTACTTGCTCATCATACACTGGCACAACCCCTTCAGGTATATACTCAGCACTGGCATGTAGTCTTTCCCTCTATATCACACTTACATTTCCAGTCACACCCTCTAACATTTGCCTCTAGGATCCCCATTCTCGGCTCTACAGTACCCACACCTCCATTTGCATCTTCGGTACTGTCACCTGGTAGCATTCTTACCCACATGAGTTTTCCCATTCATAGCACCTTTTGGCACTTCTGACACTCATGCTGTTTCAAAATCCTTTAGGGATGGGAGTCCCAATAGTCTTTCATCATGTCGCGAATCAACCACATACTCCTCTTCATTTTTCTAGCTTTCTGACACGAACTCCCATATTATCTCTTCACGGTTCTATTTTTTTACTGCACCTCCGTAGTATCATGAACCCTCCATTTCATCCACAATCAGTTTGCCCATCTGCAAATCTCCCTTCATTTCACTTACCTCATACATAAACTCACCAATTGGGCCCCCACCCTTCATCAGTTTTCCAAGCAAAGTATGCCCTACATGGGCCACCCATATCACACTAGGGCACCCGTTTCTGTATTTGTACATTTCTCCCCAATTATTCATTATTTATTGTACAAACGCCTATATTTCTAGTCGTTACATTACCTTTTTTGTCGCCACCTTTGGCGACCTGTTTCCCTCTTTTTGGCCAACCGCAACCCATGCCACCCTTGGTTGGAGCACTACTTATCATATATCCTTGCTGGCATCGTCCATATATTCAGAGTACCCCACAGTTCACTTACCTCTGCCCTCTGAATTTGTTCACCTTGTCTCGCCTCTGGCACAACTTATCCCCGATCTTGTCATCCCCTTGACACTCGACCTCGTTGAACGGTTGTGGTCACTTTTTCTCTCACACATACTCCAACCAAGGGCAGTCTTGAGTCTTCCCACATATTGACTTCATCCATGTACCTCTGCCACTTCCTCACCTCGGTATATTTCATGAAGCCATTCTCTTCTGGGAGTCGCATCCCCCTTTTTGTCAACATCAGCATAGTTTTCCAGAAGGGTGACAGTATCTTGATTCTCATTATCCACTCAATGAGAGATCTCGGATGGCACAGGGGGACACACCATTGCTCCCTACTATTGTTGACCCCCATAACATTCAACGCCAACACTTTCTCATGTTACGGTGGGTCTTACTTTGCGACTATTGCAGTTAGTTATTTCATTTGCGGAAGACCTCTGAACTTGGCTGGGCTATCAATGCCCACATAATCGCTGCTACTTATTATCGCAATCACCGCCTACTATTCAGAGTATGTTCATTTGCAAAATTGTCTTCTGCCTTTATCATGACCGCCCCCGAGGGCGCTGCAGTTGTCTACACCAACACTTCAGTCATCTTTTTTCAGAGTTACATGACACAAGCATGGGGCATGCCTGCCTCATTTGTACACAATTTTATATTTTACACACCTCATGGAAGGTCGAGTCCTACCGATTCCTTTTTCCCTCCAACGGATCGCTCTAGACGATCCCACTATCACTCTCTCTTACAACAACATTCTCAGTAGAAGAAACATTGATGGATTTTGGCTATATGTATGCTCCTAACCTCATCCATTAGGGGGCATATGTTATCACTGAAATTTCGTCTGCACATGGTTACAAGAACTCAGCATCGTCAAACAGTGATGAAGTCATCCATGGACCTGAATTAATACCAAAGCATTCAAAAAAGGTCAAAAACTATACAAAGTAGTGAAAAATTGAAGAGCGCTATGTAGATATTGAGCGCGCCCACACATGCACGAAACAGGAACGCAAAATTAGTGCACAATGCACGACTGTTATCGCAAAAAGCCACGCACCTACTAAACGGTGCATTTATGAGAGTGGTCGGCCTCCCACCCACTTATGGTTCAGCTCCCAATCCGATTTGACCCTCAAATATGGACTGGATCCGACTGGTGGGCTGGTCAAAGACCTAGGAATGCCCTAATTGGCCTCTTTTCACACTACAAAGAAGTTAAACAATAACCCAAATGAATGCTATAAAAATCCATGGATGCACCTCATTTTTTCAAGGAATTCAAAGTAATGTTATGCTGCCTCTATTCTCTTGAGGACTCCATCCTTGTCAAGAGCATTACATTGGACAATCCATCTCACCCATTGAGTGGATTTGTAAAGAGGTCTTTCATCATCATTTTCCATTTTTTCTTTGTTGTATGAAGAGCTAGCTAGTGGGGGTCCAAGAGCCCTCCCTTGGAGGAAGAAGGGACTCATAGTCCCCTTTCTTCTTGGTGCTTTGTTTCACTAATAGATCAGCCTCAACATTTGTTACATGGGTCTTATGGTTCTTTTTGTTTTTATGTCCCTATGCTCATGAATTTAGTTGTTATTGCATTTCTTAGTTTAATTCTTTATTGTAGTCTTTTATTTTCTTTCCCTAACTCTTTTCCTTGTAGTTGTCCTGCTCAGCAAACCCAACTGAGCTTGCAAGCACCTCTATTTTTCTCACCAAGGTGACGAAAGAGGCGCAACAAATCCAACAAGGATGAATTTTGGAATAAGGCCATGAATGAAGAATTGGATCAAATAGAGAAAAATGACACTTGGGAACTGGTTCCAAGACCAAAGAATAATAATGTGATCAACACAAAATGGGTTTTCATGAATAAATTAAATGAATATGGACAAGTTACAAGGAACAAAGCTAGATTGGTATGTAAAGGATATGCACAGATTGAAGGAATCGACTTTGAAGAGACATTTTCCCCAATTGCCATAATGGAAGCAATCTAGTTGCTTTTATCCTATGCATGCTCCAAAAATGTTAAAGTATATCAGATGGATGTAAAATCATCTTTTCTGAATGGGGAACTTGAAGAAGAAGTCTATATTGAACAACCAGAAGGATTTCAGTTGTCAGAGAATGCAGATTATATATGTAAATTAAAGAAGGCCTTGTATGGTCTAAAACAGGATCCTAGAGCATAGTTCTCTAGACTGCATAAGTATCTGCAGCAGGTAGGGTTTAGAAGAGGAAGTGCATAGAACAACCTCTACATCAAGGTAAGGGAAGGTAATATTTTATTAATTGAAGTTTATGTTGATGATATTATTTTTGGTAGTGATGATGATAGGTTAAGCCAGAAATTTGCAAAATATATGAAGAATGAATTTGAAATGTCGTTACTTGGAGAACTATCCTTCTTTTTGGGAATTTAGATACATCAAAGCAATCAAGGAATATTTATTTCTCAAACCGTGTATATCATAGAAATGATAAAGAGGTTTAGAATGGAATATTACAAACCAGTTATCACTCCCATGCAAACTAGTTGCAAGTTGAGAAAAGATGATGATTTGAAGTCTACATATCAGAGGAAATATAGGTCAATGATTGGTAGCCTACTATATGTGACAGCATCTAGGCCAGATGTAATGCAGGTAGTTGGACAGGTGGCACGATTTCAAGCAGCACCAAAGGAGTCACATGTGTTAGCAGTGAAGAGGATTTTCAGATATCTCAAAGGAACAAAAGAGTTTGGATTATGGTATCCAAAAGGAAAGGATCTATCACTTATTGCCTACACAGATGCAGATTGGTCAGGTTGTATTGATGACTGATGAAACACCATTGGAGCAGTGTTCTACTTGGGTGAGTGTTTAGTATCATGGCTAAGAAAGAAACAATCATCAGTATCTTTATCTACAGTCGAGCCAAAGTATATTGAAGCAACATCATGTTGTACACAGGTTCTTTGGTTGAAACAAACTCTGACAGATATACAGGTTGAGTATGATGAGCCCATTCCAATCTATTGTGATAATACAAGTGCCATAAGTATCTCGAAGAACCCCATGATGCACTCCAAGACGAAGCACATTCCAATAAAGCATCACTTTCTATGGGAGCAGGTTGCAGAAAAAAACATCATAGTTGAGTATGTGGGCACAAAAGAACAAGTGGTAGAAATCTTCACAAAACCACTTCAACAGGGATCCTTTGAATATCTTCGCCAGAGACTTGGAGTTATTTCTACTCCAAAATGAATGTTTTTTGAATGCTTATCTTATATGTCTTAGATTTACATGAGGAAGCACCATAAGAGGACAGTTCAGTCAGGGGGAGCAACCCCGGATGGAAAGATACATTTTTCATTAATGAAAAAGGGGGAGAGATTTATCAGATGCAGAGGATAAAGGCATGGTTATAGGGGGAGATATTGATCAGATGCAGAGGACAGAGGCATGGTTCTAGGGGGAGCATATTTATCAGATACAGAGGACAGAGGCATGGTTTTCGGGGGAGCATGAGTGATATGATTTCAGTATTTCATCAGAGTGTTGTCATCAATGCCAAAGGGGGGTATTGTTGATTAAGGTTGATTGTCATTTATGTGAACCCTTGAAGAAATCCCCGTAGCACAAAGGTTAGGTAATGAACCCAAGATTGTTTTATGTAAAGATGATTATGTTGGCATGTTTTACAGGCAGCGTATGCTTGTCATTGATGGAAAGTACAATAGCGATGATGGATTGAGTACAGGAAGAATGTAACATATGGGAACCAGAAGTATTTTGGGAAGATGTTGCAGAGCAAGCTTGATAAGATCAGAAGAGATAGTGCAGAGGATGGTTGGCATGCTTTACAGGTAGTATGTTCTTGTCACTGATGGAAAGATCAGAGTATGCAGTGAAGACAAAACAAGGACAAAGTAAGCTCAGGAGGAATTAGCGCAGAGTCGAACCCAGTGCCTAAGCTCGGGAGGAGAAGCATCAGTGATCATTGGATCCCATTTAAATTCTCGAAATAAGGAGGACCTTCAGATCCAGGAGGTGAATATGGCAGACCACGTCAGAAAGGATAGTCATGGACCGTTGGATCAAGAGGACATGTGGAAAAAAATCAGAGCACCACAAAGACTACATTTCAAAGTTTCACAGATAGGGAAATCCAAAGGAAAGAGGTTCAAACTCCTGATATTCAAGATCACGAAAATATCTTGACCATCAGATCACCAAGCATTATGGATCGTTGATCTAAGCTCCATCTCGGAGCTTCGCCTATCGCAACTTGGAGTGACAAGAACCTCCATCACAGGAATCGCGAGATGCAAATTCATGATAAGATCTAGACTGTCAATTCACCAAGAACATGGATCGTCGATCTAAGCTCCATCTCGGAGCTTCACCTATCGTGACTTGGAGTGACGAGAACCTCCATCACAGGAATCACAAGATGCAAATTCATGATAAGATATGGATCATCAATTCACCAAGAACGTGGACCGTCGATCTAAGCTCCATCTTGGATTTTCGCCTATCACAAATTGGAGTGACGAGAACCTCCATCTAAGGAACAGCGAGATGTGAGATCGTGAAAATATCTGGACCATTGATTCATCAAGATCGTGGAACGTCGATCAGGGTCGATGAAATCATGAGTTCGAAGCGCCTTTTAGCGCAGCCTATGGTCACTGCGTGTGGTCACATGGAGGAAGGACCTAGTGCAGATGAGATCTGCCTCAAAATTTCAAGGATTGCGTCTGGGATTGTCGAGACACTGGATCATACGAATGCCGAAATACTGAAAAGGTGAATTGTCGTTGTAACCTCTAGTCACCGCCTGTGATCACGTAGAGGAGGGAGCTAGAGCAGCCAAGATCCTTTTCGGAGCTCATGACATGGAGAGTCAAGATGTCTCATTGCAGAATATCTGAATTGAGAAAGTGTGAAATGGGTAAATAACGACAATACCCTTCAGAGTTAATCCAATGGTGCAGGTGAATTTGATCATAATCGGAGGGCTAATCTTGCTCCTCATAGTGTAACTGCTAGAAACCATTGATGGTTTATACCATAGGAGCTAAAAAGTCTCTAGGAATATTCCAATGGGATGAAGATAGGTCATAGGGGTGATTGACAACTAGAAGAGGGTTGGAGCCTGTAGCTGAAACATAGAGGGTGAGCTTGACTATAACAAAGAAGATGAAGAGTCTCAACTGCCAGAGAGAAAAAGGAATCTCGACACAACACCTAGTGATGATAGACACATGGGTTGAACAGCCAGAGGATCTGAAGAGTCTTCAAGCTTCTTCTAGAGAATGAAGAAGATTCTTAGAGGGACTGACAAGTGGATGAGCATTAAAGTTTGTAACTGAAGAATAAATTATAAGCTCGACTATGCCAGAGAAGACAAGGAGTCTCGACTGATAGAGAGGCTAAGGAATCTCAGCATGACATCCAGTGATGTTGAACGCGTGGGAAAACTGCCAGAGAAGTTGAGAAGTCGTAATGATGATCAGATAGAACACTCACTATGAAGAGATGCAGAAGCATTGTGCATATTGCATGCACAAGGTGCACAGAAGCTATAAGAACACGACACAGAGAAGTGATGAGGTCGTTGTTGCTGAGGTGAAGTAATGCATGTGTGAGGAAGTAAAGAGGTGGTGCAACAACTAAAATGGATAGGAAATAAAAGGTGCATTGAATGGGAATGGCACACATAACAAAAAAGGAAGAAGAACATAATGGGCAGTGGATGCATGCTAGAAGACAGTGAGGAAGACTGAGTAGCAAAATCTTGCAGAACAATGATAAGACTGGTAAGCTATTTTTGAACACTATATCACTGTAATTGGTTTTAGAATTTCATATTCATATTTCAGGGTGGTTGGGAGGTTCTAGGGAGGATTGGTTTCCTCAGAGGTTCAAGTGGCTTCTTGAACATAGGGAATTGTAGCTTCCTTCTATTTGGTGCTAGAGAAACCAGGGAGTTGGTGCTTCCTTCTAGTTGGTGCTAGAGAAACCAGGGAGTTGGTGCTTC
>JZKD02S1675320.1:207844-227484 GCA_000966675.3 Picea glauca
TCAAAGTGAATACAAAATAAATTAATTCGATAATAAATTTAATGGAGAAATTAGAAGTGGGTTAACCCTAAAATAAGGAAAGTGGGCAAAGTGACCTAGAAGATGTTTTTAAGGATGCTACTTGGAGAGTATAAATAAGAGGAAAGGCTCTCTCATTTAAGACACACCTGAGAATATTGAATACCTATAGGTGTATGAGGTAACCAAAGGATATCTAAGCCGGATTTCTAAGGAAAGTGAAGAAAAGAAGGATGGAATTCAAGGAAGGATAAATTCTTTTAATGATGCTTTCTAAGGTATGTTTTTTCAGGTCATCTCACCATTTTCACAATAACTTTTTTTATAGAATGATTCAGACTGTGAAATTGTTATTCCATTGAGGAAACATATCCAAGTATCTGTGGTAAAATATCCATCTTGTGGGTCATCGTATTTTTGGAGTTACACTCTGTGGAAAATAGGATTTGTGGCTAGTCCTGAAACTAGTCAAAAACAGGTGTTTCGGGTAAAAACGTCATAACTTCTTCATAACAAATCCAAATTTAGTAAGAAAAAATGTGATGGTTATATTACAGTCTGTAGTATGTTCTGTAACATTTTTATATTAATTCAAAAAATATTTCGTGTGGGTCACGCTCTACAAGGTCGCTCTCTAGAATAATCCAGAAGTCAGCAAGGTGTGCCATTTTTTCCATAACTCCTTTTCTGAGAGGTTCCAAGTAGTGAAACATGGAGGAATTGCATTAAACACACTAAAGAACATTGTGTATTAGTTTCATATCTTTATTCATTAAAGGTACAAATTTATGATTATTTCAAGTTAGGGTTGTTGACTAATCCAAAACTAGTCATGTGAGACTAAAGAAACGTTTGATGAAAATGCTAGTCTCTTGTTGTTAAAGTTAAGGAAGGTTTGCAGGTATTTGATCATATACACTAGGTCTATTATAGAGTTACAAATCATATTTGGATGATGAAATTGATGAGGGATTTTGGTTGAGGTACAAGTTGGATACATGGTTGAGACAAGTAATTGATGAGTTGTCACATACATGAGGTGTATAGTTGATGATGTTGGTACATATTGATGAGTCATAGTTGATGAGTACTTGACACATGATTGGTACATACTTGGTACATGGTTGATTGCACTTGTTTATGGTACAGGTTGATTACAGATTGTTTGGTACAGGTTTGTGCATGGTTGATGCACTTGTTTATAATACAAGTTGATTACAGGTTGAGGTACAAGTTGATGCATGGTTCAGGTTTATTAGTACATGTTTACAGCGGTATATCTCACAGTGATAGTGTGATAGTGGTTTCATCAATCTACTTCTACTTCAGGGCGGTTGGACGAGGCAAGTACAGGTGGTTGTAGCCACCTTTCGGTTGTAGCCGAAGAACATAAGGGGTTGTAGCCTCCTTTTGGTTGTAGCCAGAGAATTGGGGAGTTGGAGCTTCCCTCGGATTGTAGCCTGAGAAACTAGGGGGTTGGATCCTCCTTACAGTTGCAAATGGAAAACAAAGGAAGTTGGTGTTTCCAATGAATGTAATTATTCAAGACATATAAGATAAAACATTATGTTGTTTTCTCCTGATTTGTTTTTCCACGTAAAACACTGGTGTATTGTGTATGTGTGTGATTGTTCATTTCTAATTGCTCATTATTTGCTTGGATTATTTGGAGAAAAAGGATTGTAATTATGCTATTACTGATTCACCCCCCCTCTCAGTAATCCAACATGAAGATCTCTTAATTTTTATTTTTTTTGCAAGAAAGGAAGGGTCACCTTCAAGTACTTTCAGTAGGCAAACATTATTTAGAAAACTTGTAGTTCATTAGTTGAATGAAAAAGAAAAAAAAAACCTTGGATAAGATCACGTGCTAAAGTTCATTGGTATTTAGAGGTGACTTAGTTGCAAACCTTGGTTCGGAATGATGCCCATTATGGTTAGCCTTATTAGACCATGTTTACCCAAAGTAACCCCTGAAAAATCAAATTGTAGAAAAAAAGTCTACATGTTAAAAATATAGATCTAGAAGTTTTTTTTAGACAAGCCATAAAAAAACCTCAATAAACATATTTGTGCATAGAATAATGAAGTAATGGAATTCTAAACATTTTATGAATTTTATGTTTTCCGGCCACTCAAAATAATAAGAAGGAAAATAATAATAATCAAATTTATAAAATATTTATCCTTCATTGATATAATATACTACATTTCATTTTGTCAAGAAAGCATAAACACTTCCATAACCTATTTGCACATAAGGAAACATAGTGAGTGTTTGGACAATAAAGACACATCATGGTATTCCATCTATTGATATTAAAAGTTATTGAATCTTGATATCTTTAATTTTTAGGAATATTCAGAAAGACCACAGTATTAACATTCTAAAGTTGACAGATATATCGGGTAAGGAAGCTAAAATGTGTCCTTATCACCTCGGTTCTCTAATTTTCTTCCCTTCTCTTCTTAATTATTCCTCTCTCTAACTTTTTCCCCTTTGTAGTACCTTTCTTTTAGCACTTTTAGAATCAATTTCAATAGATTCTTCTTATTAATTAATAATAACCCAAGTACTTAAATTAATATTAATAATTCTTTAATTAACATAAATATGCTTAAAAATTAATTATAATACTTTGAGTAATAAGGTTTCTTACCTTAGTAGGGCTATTATGTTCATTCCTTTCACTTAATAACTTTTTTACTTTCCTAAGGTTCCCTCTTAGTACCTTAAAAAAAATATTAATATTTAATCTTGGCACTTTTTTCTAAAAAAACTAACATAAAAATAAAAATAAAAATAAAAAATCTAAAAAAACTCTTATAACATTATTAATATTAATTTTTCTTTTAATTTTAAACATGTTTTAAAACATTATTTAATAACCTTTATTTAATAGTATCATATAGTACATTATTATGACCAGTACATATTAAAACAATAAATATTATTGATTCACTTTTACCCAACCTTAAAACCTTAATACTAATTTTATTACTAAATATTAAATATAACTTAGGGCTTTCCTTAATATTATTATAATATTAATTACAATATTACCTTTAACTCTTACAAATAAATTTCAATAATAATAATGTTAAGACTTAAATAAATAAAAATTAAAACATTTGTATTAATTTAATTTTAGGGTTTCATAGAGTGGTTTTCTCCATGTATCCTTAGGATTTAGTATTTATCCTTTGTTTTTCTCTTTTTCTTGTACTTGGGATTTAAGTCCTGAAGATTGAATGTTAATATTGTGGTCTTTTTCAATATTCCTAAAACAAACTTCTCAACATAAATTTTATTGATCATTTTTAATTTTACATTTCAGTGATATTTTATTTAGTTTTTACTATAAATTTAATATTTTAATAATATATGTTAAGAACGTGTTTCCTCCTAAAAGATTATGGATTAAAATCCAGAAAAGTAAGTTATGTACACTTTTCATAAATAAGAAAATTTCATACACCAATTTGGTATTATCGTGGTTTTAAAATTAAATTATTATTATTTAGTTTTGATTGTTACATTTTATTTTAATATAACATTTAATTTAATATAAATTATTAATTTTCAATTAAAAAAAATTAAAAAAAAAATCTATAATATGTATTTTAATAAATAAATAAGATTATCTTTACAAACCTATTATTAAATATAATAATCATCATTCATAAATTAGTATTCAACTTAAAATTTATTAAACAAATAAACTAAATCATCATTAAAAATTTGAAATTTATTTAAAAGTAAAGTAAATCATAATCACTAAACACTAATAACCAATGATGAACCAAAAGTAACATTCAAATATTGGGTGGACAATGGACTTTATATAGTGTGTAAGTACTTTCTATTAAAGTGGGRAGGATGTACTTTCTATTAAAGGTGTACTTGTCCATAAATATGTAAAGATCTATTATAATAATAATAATATGTAAATGTCAATTTACAATGATGTTTTATTTAGAAGGTTACTTGTGTAATTATTAAATAATATACGATTTTATTATTTTATTAATTAATTATAATTAAAAAAAAAATAATTATATATAAAAAAATATATAAGAAATAATAATAATTAAATATATAAATTAATAATATATATAATAATTACATTATATATAAAATAAAATAGATTGTAGATAAAATATTATTTATTATATAAAAAATAATATATATATATATATATATATATATAAGTTTTTTAAATAGTATATTTAATAAACACTTAAATGTGATTATGTTGGAAATCAAATTATTAGAAATTCAAAATCTTATGTTTTTATGTCTTTTGCATATGGAATGCACCTTTCTTAAGATGTAACTTTTACTATGTGACATGTATACAATGTAGTTGTACATTGTAGTTGAAGTACAATATGCCAAGTCATTAACTACTTAATCATCCACTTACTCACTAGTCAAATTGGAATTGAATGTTGGCTAAAAAAAAATTCAAATTGGGATTGAAGGTTGGCTTTACCTACCATCCATGGATGTACAATCTAATTTTTTCTCCATTTTTTTTTATCCATAGCATTTAAATCAAATTTCAATTTAAAATAAAATAGCATTTTTAGAGGAATCATTATAGACTAAATTATTTCTTTATTATACATTCACCATAATAAGAAAAACACAACATACACAATGCATTCATTCACTAGAGAACAATGTTTTAAGGAGAGCCCTCATAGGGTAGACACCCTGATGTATTCTTCAACCAAAATAAGTCTAGTAAGTATTTACAAAAGCAAATCACTTGCACCACCTTTGGAATTAATCCACATTCATAGGGATACATATATAGATGCCTTACACTTCTAGATAATAGAGAAAATTTCTTAGCTATCAATTGTTTCTCATATAAGAATCGGTCTTACTTACTATATCTTCCAACACACAAGGTGGAATTCACTATGTTTAGTAGTTCTAGATTTTGAGTCAAAGGCTCCCTTTGTAAAAGGTTCTTCTTCTACATAAGACAAAAAGTATTTGTCACTCATGATCCTCCAATCAAATTTGAATTGGATTGGATCATTATACTATTTGTCATCTATCTCAGTACTTTCTGGGTGGAAAACTTAGAGGAATCAGTTTGCAAGGCCATTTTGGTCGCTGGTCCAAATTTGGAAATTTGGGTCCAAAAAACTATTTGATATATTTCAGAGTCATTTTGAGGCATCAAATGACACTTTTTTTGTCCAAACCTTACTTTTATGGAAGATTATATATTCTACAAATTGATACCTTTCCAACAGTGCAAGAATTACCTCAATCGGAGTTTGTATGCAAAACTTATGTCTCCCACAAGTTGACCTACCATATTGATCATCATGGTGTGAGTGGATTCCATGTCAGCCTCCATTACTTAGACATGTGGGGCTATCCGTGTAGTGGATTTTATAAGAACATTCTAGAAGGTCCAAAACCTTATCACAATTAAGGTTTGAGGAAGTCAAAAACCTACCCCTAAACGATTATTGGGCTATGTTAAATACCGAGCCAGTAGGAGGAGAAGGGGTTCCATTCTATGTTATTTTATTTTGTTCCATAGTAGAGCAGAACAACTGGGAGTGGGAAATTATATATCATAATAGAGGGGTTTAATGTTATGTAGTAGCCTAACAAGCCCCAGGTAGTAGTTGACTCCATCGAGAGTTCCTTCTCCTTTGTACTTGCATCATATTCGATACCAAAGAAAAGAGAACAGAGAAGCCTCGCCTTCTAGTTGAGTTTTCTCTCGTAAGGGTTTCCTAGAGAAAATATTTGTGTTATTTTGTGGATGGTGTGTGACTTTATTTTATTATTCTCTATTTTCCACATTTTATCTATTTCATGCATAAGCATAAAATCAGTAACTAATATTTTGGAATCTAAAGGAATTTAACCTTCATACTGCATATCTCATTTTTATTTATCAGGTTTGTTGCGACGAACTGTTCCAGTGGAATATCCACAGTAGTTTATATATCATATTGGTATTAGAGCATGTTTTCTTGGGGTATTTTTTGAAAGTTGCAGGATCCATAAATCAGCTTAAAGAGAAGTCATAGAAACCCTAGCCATGGTAGACGAGTATGTTCATAAAAACCCTCAAGAACTAGAAAAAGAGAGATTTGAGAGGTTGGAAGCACAGGTCGTCGATATAAACTGCAATATGAATAGCGCATGTAGCAAACAAGCTTGGACCATTCAGAGATGATGGATGCTCTAACTCAGAGATCAAATTGGAGGGGAAATTGAGAGATCGGGAAGACCTAGGAAAGGAGTCATGAAAAGAACTCAAGAAAGAGAAGTCGAGTTTGAGTGTTGTTAACCGTTCACAATCCCTACTCAAGATGGAAGAGAAAGTGGAAATAAAGCCATACCAAAGTGAGATCGATGCATTAAAATGGAATCATTGGTTGCAACAACTAGAAGTTTATTTTAGCGTCCATCATTGTTGGACCTTGACCGGGTTTTGAGGAAACGTTGGTCATGTTTGACCATTCTTGGGACTTCGACAGGCTAGTCGAAAACGGAGTGCCTAGGCAAAGCAAAGATCGCTGGATCTCTCCCTTTTTTGGGGGATTTTTGGGGATTTTAGGGTTTATGTAACGGGTATGGGATGTCGGCCCATGGGTTTACCCACGTTTAGGCCCTTTTGAAATGTATAAATAAGTGGCTAAGAATATAAGAACTAGAATGGATTAGTGCAAGTAGAGTTACTAGTCATTGATCGGCTTAGTGCATGACTAGTTGGCTTAGTGCAAGGATGTGTTGAGGCTTGCAGAGCTAGGTGAAAGTGTTTTGTAAGTGCTTTGTGCACAGACTGTGTAAGGATTTGTGTTGTGACCTGATTTTGAGGAAGGTGGATCTAGTGTGCAGTGCGCAGATCACCTATTTAGTGTGGAGTAAGCTTTGTGGCTCTGTGCCTGTAAGAAGGTTGAAGAAGACTAGTAAAGAAGAAGAAGAGTTGGTGGACATAGCCCCACACTGGGGTGAACCACGTATATCATGTGTTATTGTGATTTGTGCTATGTGTTCATGATGTTTATGATTATATTTTCTTAGTGCATTGTTCTGGATATATGATAGGTAGATCCACTAGTGCTTAGTTCTTGATACATGAATAAATGTTAGATATGCTCTGATGTTATGTGTTGAATTCTTAGACGTTTTTTATATTGATTAATACTGCACTGATATACAATTAGGGTTAATCCGCGATGTGAATAAGAATCATAACTGAATGCATACTATTGGTTAAGTTCTCTGTTAAGTATTGTGATCACAGATCTGTGTCTCAGCTAGGTTGTAGACACTTGAGTCTTGCAACCCCCCCTGCCTCTACCTCGGGTGAGACTTCATCTACTTGGCAAGTGTTGTCAAAAGGGTTGGTATTTCGGGTTCTATTGGTGCACTGTTGAAGCATTGAACCTTGGGTCTGCCCCTATGCCAACAAATGGTTCTATTGTCGTGACCTGAAACTATGATTGCTGGCAACTAAAGAAAAGAGAAAGCTATGTGCGTAGATTTGTTGTTGTAGTGCGTAGTATTCTACTTGACTTGCAAAGCTCTGTGCTAAAATAAAATTCTGATCTGAAGAAAAGAGGTAAGATCTTAAATCTTTTTGCTTTGATAAAGGTACGATAAGTGGAAAATTTTTGCTTCGAAAGTATGAATCTAGGTATGTTCGATAGATTTGGTCCTAGTCTGAAAACTAGGGCATGGATAGAATAAAGAAGATTTGATCTAAATAAATTTGATAGAGATAGTGAAAGATATGTTATTCCTATGCACATAAATAAGTTTTGGACTAACAAGTGGATGCAGGACCCTAGAAAGAATTTTCGCAGATTGCAGGTCCATCACTGGGATCCCAGTGCGCAGTACAGAAAAGGTTGGGGATCGTTTAATCGAAAGAGAGGATTGACACTATGTTATAACTGCAGAAGACCGAAACATCTTGCTAAAGAATGCCCTCGCATAGGTCCTATTTTTATTTTTGTAGAGTTGTTGGTCATGAGGTTTTGGATTTCCCTAGAATGATTGATAAAGTTGAAAAGATGAACCTGAGACAAGAAAACCATGAGGGAGATCAAGAAACTAAGGATATGTTAGAGAATAAGAGAATATATTATTATAGATGAGAGAAACATTGAAGGATCACAGAGACACCAGTTTACAAGAGATCTTAAAAGAGAAGGAGTGCACAGAAATAAGAATAGGGGACTTTGACATAGATTGTGTCTTAGATGAGGAAACACATGTGAATTTTATGCCAGAAAGTACTTGGGAAATTTCGGGAAAGCCTGCTATGATTCCTTCATTAGGAGGGATAGGATTGTTTAAAGGAAAGATGATAACACTGTGTGGAATACTTACGCATGTACCTATGATTGCCCATGGAATATCGACTGAATAAGAATTTGAAGTCATTAAGTTTGTGGAGAACAACGCCCCATTTTCACTTTTGTTAGGAAAGACTTGGATTGAGATATATAAAATCCAGAGGAAAGCATAGAAGGAAGTTGCAGAACAGAAAAAGAAAGAATTAAGGGACTTCATGGCTAGGAAAATAGCGCAAATAATAGAAGAAAGAGAGGACAAGTCAAAGAAACTGAGGGCCGGAGACTTAGCTGTCGAAGTTGAAAGAACGCAGGAAGGCTTGAAAAAACTTTCCATGTAGGAGAAAAGAACACCTACCCTAGAAGTAGTAAGAGAAGAGGTATTACATTCAAACCCTTTGGAAGACCCTCAGCAGTGTGAAGTTACTACACTAAGAGAAAATAAGAATAAGAATGGAAAGAGGAATCCAAAGACTCAGATCACAAGAAGGAAGGAAAGAAATCTCAGTGAGAAGAAAGCAAAATTAGAAAAAACTGCAGGAAGTTTCAGGGACAACTTCATAGAGGGCGTGCTTGCAAAACTTGAACATCGTTGGAATAGCAAAATAGTGTAGAATGGAACTTCGCCACGACGAAGCTATATGACCATTGGAGGCATCCCGACCATTAGAACAACGTTATGGAATGGTTAGAAATGTAATTATTGCAGAAAAGATCACCATGAGACCGTTGAGACCGCGCCATAACGGATGGAATCGTATTGATTAAGGCATTTCGACCCATTGGAGGAATCTGTTAAGGTGTTGTTTATTTAATCTATCACATATTGCATCGGGACCACTTTTTCAAACTAATATAGTGAGCTAATAAAGACGTGATTTCCTACTGCGTTGTTTTGTCTAGACCTTTCCATTGATTCAATTACCTTGAGTATCTATTCACCTACCCGAGTTATTTGACCACGAGTGTGTATGTTGGGCGAACGTAGCACAGTAGAGAAGTCTATGGAGGAGATCTTGACAGACCTTATGGCTGAGAAAGCTATGTTTGTAGGAGTACAGGCTTCATCGACAGGAGGATTGCAAGCATCCCCCTCGACCGGACATCAATCTGGGTCATCTCGAACTATGACAGAGGAGAGAAGAAAGCACTGCGATGATCTGGTGAATGCAAAGAAGATCCCATCGGTCTTTCCCGACTACATCCCACCCTTGGCTGGCATGGTTAGTTGTGACAGTGTCCTGATGGATTTCAAGTACACACTCATCACTACGTACCTCCCGAAAGGGATACCTGCAATAGGACCGTAGTTGGGACTGGTCCTAGCTCTTAAGATAAGTGATTTTAACCTTGGCGATAGGAATAATTATGCGATGCTCACACTGCATTGCTACCTGATGAAAAATACTGGAAAGAAGCCTAAGATAGTTCCCTAGCCATGGATCAAGGAGATCTTGAGGTCGACTATATTAAATGTCATGAAGATCCCACTATTCGGAAGACATCAGAAGGTTAACGCATGAGTTAAACTCCTTCTGTCATGCTTCCATGGAGGGTACCTATGGTTGGATAGGCACATCACTATGGATTTGGCGTTGATCCACCTCATTACTGGACTAAGCATGCAGGGACCAAACCCTCATAAATTCTACCCTGGGAAGACATCATATCACTCCTTAGTGCATTGAATAAAATAAGCATACAACGATGTGGAGAAAGGGAAGCGAGGCTACAAGGTAGCCGCCATCTAGGATGGTGCAGTGCACCTAGCTTGTCAGCTGATAGCAGGCAATCTCATCAGAAATAACTGCCCTACGTAAGTAACAGGATTCGTAGTTGACCTTGCCAAAAAATGCATCAAAGGGATGCAAATGAAATGGATGAGATATCTCGTCAATGAGTTGGAGAAGGACTATCACAAAGCGCAGGACCAAGGATAAGATTTCCAATTTAGTTGGTTTTTTATCTTAATAGAATTTGTCGCTTGGGAGATGCCAGAGGGAGGGACATTCTATGAAGTCGAGCCATCAGAGCCACTAGCCATGAGGTTCACCACCTTGTGGTATCCAAGCGATATGGTGAAGAAATGGCAATCAAATGTGGTGTTCCACACCTACTACTTACAGCTCAAGCACACAATTGAATTCCTCCCCCGAATAACGTCAAATACACTCCATAGGTCCATACCACTTGTGAAGTTCTACGTAGAATGACACTTCATATACATCACCACGCATTGGGACGAAAATAAGGAGGATCTACAGGCTTACTACAAATTGACTAAGGAAGATATGGAGGAGATAACCAAGGAATGGCCTGCAAAATTCCTTGTACCAGTGGAAAATGTATAACTCTCTGACCTTGACCTCATCAGAAGTCTTGTGGTCACTAGGACTGAGTATGATGGACCAAGAAGCACAAATAAAAAGAAGAAAAGGGAGGAAGTACAGGACATCGACAGTGAGGAGAAGGATAGTGCATCGAAGGAAACTGCATCGGATTCACTTGCAGGAGGAAGGGGAAGAAGGAAAGAAAGAAAAAAGAAAAGTAACACCACCAAAGGACCCCCTTACAAAGGCCGAGACATCAAATAAAAGGAAGGGTTCCCTGCAAAAACCCTCAGCACAGAAGAAATCTTGAGCCACTAAGCCTCCATCACAGAATGTGCTCACGATGGATGATATCCATCTCATCATCACCTCTATCGAAGATGCCTTAGAAGAAATCCTGTAGATACATGGAATGAAGCAAGAAACATTATATGAAAATATCGATAAACAAATAAAAGACATCCAAAAAGCTCTCTAGTCGAGCCGCATAGTGTCCACTGCACCACCTTCAGCAAAGAATGTAGAATTGGGGGATGAGCCCACCCAACTACGCAGACTAGCGGATGCAACAAAGACTCGACTTCATCGAGTCTAGAAAGAAAAGGATAAGGCCACCAAGGCCTTGAGGTAAGAAAAGGAGGAGGCCTTAGAGCAACTTCAGGTTATGCAGCAAGAGACAGATGACTTTGGCTGAAGTTCAAAGAAGACAAGGAGCAAATCCAGAAAGAGAAGGACTAGTTGCTCACAGAGCAGATTGGGATTAGAGAGGCAGTGAATAGAGCACTTTGATCTATGTCAGGCTTGGCACAGATCGAAGAAGAGCCAGCTAAGAGCCAAGTAGGGAAGCTCACTGAGGCCATTCAGCAGCTCCAAGCAAGAGTAGCAGAGCTAGAACTTCAAGCAGTGTCTAGCACTCCGCATGAAGTACGATATCAAAGGGAAGAGATTGTCAGGAGGGCAGTAGAAAGAATCAGGGCATTGGCCGCAGAATGCAAGCAGCTCAGTGACCGATGTGCACAGACCTACGAGCGCCTTGAAGAAGACCCGAAGCTAAGGAGATTGGAGGCACAACTCCAGGAGGCGAAGCAGTAGGCGTCGACTGTGCAAGCATAGTTGAAACTACTTATGATAATGGAAAAGATGAAAAGGTTGTAGGAGAAACATGCAATTCAGTAGTAGGTCACTTCCATCCAAAGCCAATTTATGGAGGTGACCCAGAGAATCCAGTCGGTGCAGGATGAAGCCTACACACTTTTTGAAGAGCTTGAGGGATAAGGATCATAGTTGGAACAGGTGGTCGCAAAAGTGGAATAGCGCCTGGAAGGGCCTGTCACTGAGCAAGTCATTCAGGAGTTCATTGAGCAGGAGGCTCTGGCGAAGCAACAAGTTGAGGAAGCTCGAGCTAAGCTCGATACCTTTGAAGCACTATTTCCCATATCAGAGTGACTCGGGATAAGTCACAAGTGAGTGTTGGGGGCCTGTTGGCCCTTGACCAGGTTTTGAGGAAACGTTGGTCATGTTTGACCATTCTTGGGACTTTGACAGGTTGGTCGAAGACAGAGCACCCAGGCGAAGTGGAGATCATGGGATCTCTCCCTTTTTGCGAGATTTTTGGGGATTTTAGGGCTTATGTAATGGGTATGGGATGTCGGCCCATGGGCTTACCCATGTTTAAGCCCTTTTTGTAATGCATAAATAAGTGGCTAATAATGTAAGAAGTAGAATGGCTTAGTGCAAGTAGATTTACAAGTCATCGATTGGCTTAGTGCATGACTAGTTGCCTTAGTGCAAGGATGTGTTGAGGCTTGCAGAGATAAGTGCAAGTGTTTTGTAAGTGCTTTGTGCACAGACTGTGTAAGGCTTTGTGTTGTGACTTGATTTTGAGGAAGGTGGATCTAGTGCACAGTGCGCAGATCACCTATCCAATGCGGAGTAAGCTCTGTGGCTTTGTGCCTATAAGAAGGTTGAAGAAGACTAATAAAGAAGAAGAAGAGTTGGCGGAAGTAGCCCCACACTGGGGTGAACCATGTATATCCTATGTTATTGTGCTTTGTTCTATGTGTTCATGATGGTTATGATTATATTTTCTTAGTGCATTGTTCTGGATATATGATAGGTAGATCCATTAATGCTTAGTGCTTGATACATGAATAAATGTTAGATCTTCTCTGATGCTATGTGTTGAATTCTTAGATGTGTTTGATATTGATTAATACTACGCTGAACTACAATTAGGGTTAATCCACGATGTGAATACGAACCATAACTAAATGCATACTATTGGCTAGTTGCTTTTTTAAGTATCGTGATCACAGATCTGAGTCCTAGCTAGGTTGTAGACACTTGAGTCTTGCAACCCCCCCTACCTCTACCTCGGGTGAGACTTCATTTGCTTCGCAGGTGTTTCCGAAAGGGCCAGTAGTTATGGTTTTGTTGGTGCTTTGTTTAAGGGTTGAACCCTAGGTCTTCCCCTGTGCCAACAAGCATATAAATGAAGAGAAAAAAAAAATTGCTAAATTGAAGTTAGAGGGCCATGCTTTAACCTGGTGAGAAATCCATATGGAAACATAGGCTGCAAGATGATCCACCAGTAACTAGGTAGTATGACTTCAAAACTCTCATCAAGTCCCAATTATACCCTATCAAGTATGTAGAGGGTCAATGGATATGATGGCACTACTTCATGCAGAAGCAGAGGAAAAGTGTACAGGAGTACACCACTCAGCTCAAAAATATGGCTATCGTGTTGTGTATCTCTCCCAAGAACCTAGATGTACTCCTCAAATATATGGCAGGTTTGCACGGTCATATATGAAATCAAGTGATTCTCTTCAAGCTAAGGAAAATGGATGAGGAGTGTATACAGGCACAATACCTAGAAAACATAGGCCAAAAGAAGGGGCGACCAAGTGGCTCAAAGAAGAAATAGAACCAGGAAGCTTCCAAGGAGGGGAAGAAGAAGTGGAAAGGGGGAAAATATAAGAAGATAGTAGCCACTACACATCAATGCAAAGATCCTATAAACCATTTCAATCATTACAACATCTATGGACACACTAAGGAAAATCATTGGAAACTACATCCAGAGTTGAACCTGAAGAAATGCAAGAAGGAAAGAAAGAAAAAGAACCTTCTAGCCACAGATTCGGGAAATTAGGTGGAAAATAACTTAGATGTGGATAAAAATATTGTCTACACATCTATGCGGAAAGAGATGAATCTGAGTTCCTTCGTCACTAGGAAGAGAAGGAGATGACCAACTCTTCCACTTCAAGATTTAGGTCAAGAAGACTAAGATATATGCTCTGTTCGACTATGGTTCACAAGCTAATCTCATATCAGTGGATCTAGTCAAAAATCTTGGATTGGAGGTTCATGATCATCCTAGCCCCTGTCCATTGGGTTGGGTAAACAAGGATGAAGAGATCAAGGTAACAAAGCAATGCAAGATTAAATTTGTTGTAAATATTGATTTTATAGATGAAGTAGAATTGGATGTAGAACCACTAGATGTATGTGGAGTAGAGTTTGGAAGCCCCTACATGTATATGAAGGATGATATCTTCATGCGGAGATACAATCAATATCGCCTCTACAAGGAAAATAAATCCTTCATCATCAACACACACAAAGGAAAATCAAAACTTTCACTGGTATGTGTCATTCAAGATAAGAAATTGATTAGTTCTAGCAAGAAATATGTTTTATTTTTTCTAAGATAAAATCAGTCTGGTAAAGAGTCATTAAAATTAAAGACATCCCTGGAAGGGTGTACTAAAGAGAATAAATTTCATTTGGAGGAGTTTCTATAGGAATACATAGGAGTGTTCCAGAAGCCTAAAGGGACACCACCTAAGAGGGAAGTGGAGCATGGAATCCAACTATTTCTAGACTCCCCCTTGCCAAATATTGGGTTGTACAGACAGTTCATTCTAGAATAAAATGAAGTAATGAAGTAGTTGTAGTAGTTGTTGGAGCAGGGTGTGATTCGACCAAGTACCTCACCTTGTGGGTCACCCATCACAATTATGCCCAAGAAGGATGGGTCTTGGAGAATGTGTATCAATTGGAGGGCATTGAACAAGATTACACTAAAGGATTGGTACCCTCTACCAAGGATCAATGATCTGTTGAACCAGTTGTTGCATTCCAAGTACTTCACTAATCTAGATTTGAAATCAGGATATCACCAAGTACGAGTCAAAGAATAATATACCTAGAATATTTCCTTCAAGGCAAGGAAAGGTTTGTATGAGTGGTCGTTATGCCATTCGATTTATGCAACACACATACTACATTTATGATACTAATGAATTATGTTTTACACCCTTATCTAGATTCATTTGTTATTGTCTATTTGGATGATATATTGGTTTATAGTGCTACTTGGGAGGAGAACATCTCACATCTCATGCAGGTGTTAGATTCTCTGAAGAAGAACCAGATGTTGGCTAGCCTCAAGAAATATGATTTTTCTCAGAAATCTTTGGTCTATGTGATCAGTGGAGGGGACCTCAAGGTAGATCCTACAAATATGAAGGCCATCACAAAATTTTCATTTCCTACAAATTGCACAGAAGTTAGGATATTTGTCTGGGAAGCACAGTATTTGTGGAAGTTCATAGCTTCATTTTCAGTAGTAGTTTCACCACTCCATGCCATAATAGTGAGTGGTAAGATTTCCTAGTGGGGGGAGAATCAACATAAGGATTTTGATGAGATGAGAAGAAATACCAGTCAAGCACCAGTGCTCACGCTACCAAACTTGCAAAATCCCTTTGAAGTGGAGACAGATGCAAGTGGGTATGCCATGGGAGTAGTTTTGATGAAAGGAGGAAGGCACGTATTCTATCATTTTGAAGTATTTCATGGGGTGGTTCTCAACTATTGTACCTATGACAAGGAGCTCTATGCCTTGGAATAAGATGTTAAAAAGTGGAAGCACTATATCATGGGAAAGGAGACCATCATCCACACAAATCACTAGTTGCTCCAGTATTTGCAATCCCAGAGTAAGTTACAACGAACTAGGCACTAAAAATGGATGGGGTTCTTATAGCAATTTAATCTAGTCATCAAGTATAAGAAGGGTAGCACAAACAAGTTGGAAGACATGCTTTCAAGGACACCCACATCCAAAATTACATCTTTGGTAACTCTGATGCACATGGATCCTTTTACCCATGATGCGTACATAGAGGCATACATAGAATATGAGGACTTCAAGGAGGTGTTTCAGTAGCTACAGGGCCGAATTCATATAGAAGACAATGATGACAAGGTTGACTATCATTTCCAAAATGTCTTACTCTACAATCTTGACAATGTCTATGTTCCTAAATGTGAATGATTTCATCTTATCAGAGACCTCCAAGGTTGCAGGACCTTTTGGTGGTGGAAGATAGTTGCCAACTTACATGGGTATATGTATTGGCCTAGAATGCAAGAAGATGTATCATGATATATTAGAGGATGTATACTTTGTTGTATTCCCAATAACAAAAAGCAAGGTCCATAACATCCCTTACCTATACCCACTCAACCTTGGGAGTCTTACCAATCACGTGGAAGGGACATGACTATTTATTTGTGGTAGTTGGCAATTTCAACAAAATGTGCATTATCATGCCTTGTAAAAATATTATAAAGGGACATGAAGCAAAAAACGTGTTCTTTGAACAAGTCTAGGTGCACCTTGGGATACCAAGGAGCATCATCTTTGACAGGGAAACCATATTTCTCAATGTCTTTTGGACTACATTATGGGAGAATATGGACACTAAGTTGAAGAGGTATGCAACATTCCATCCACAAACAGGTGGACAAACAGAAGTATTCAATAGGAATTTGGTGCATATTTTGAGGGTTTACAATCAAAAGCATCCAAAGACCTGGGATGAAAATATGATCTATATATAACACTCTTATAACAGAGCAGTCCACACTTCTACCAGTAAGTCACCTTTTGAAACTTGCTTTGAATATTTGTAACCTTCACCCTTAGATGTTGTATATGGACAACAAGGAGGAGTGAGGGAGGACCTCATAGGAGATTCATTAAATATAGAAAAAATTGTTGAGAATATCAGGTAGATCCATTTGCAAGTACATGAGACATTGAAGAATTCATAGTAAAAGTACAATGTTAGACATTACCAACACAAAAAAGAGATAACATTTAGAGTCGGAGACAATTTATGGTTACATATGATTCAGGAAAGACTACAGGGTCCTAGTAAGAATATCAAGTCTTTGTGGTACGTTCCTTTTAAGGTAGTGGACAGGTTGGAGATAATTCCTACAAACTCATTCTACCCATATACATGCACATTTACTCAATAGTGAATGTGGAGTATCTCAAACTCTATGAGCCTTCTATGTTGGATCAGGATGAGGAGCAGGTCCTACCTTCCATAGAGGAATTAGCACGAGATGATTAGGAAGAGTTGGAAGAGGAAAAAAATTTGCATAAGAGGTCCAGAACTACAAGACAAGGGAAACATGACCTTTGGTAGATTGGGTTGAAAGGACAACTTCCAGGCAAAGAAAAGTGGTACTCCAAGGAGAAGGTAGAGGAAAAATTTCCTCACCTCATTCAATAAATATTTTGGGGACCAAAAGCCTCCCTAAATGTTAGGATATTTAGACACTTATGAGTTAGTTAATATCTACTTGGTATAATGTGTCGTTAGGTAAAAGTGTGTTTCTTAGTGTGTTTCTTTAGTATGCATTTGTAGTTAGGAAATCCAACGGTCACGATATGTGCCTAACATAGAGTGATATGACTTTTCATATTCTCCTTGATATTAATGGCCATTGATATGTGGCTTAACACCCGATTGGTCCATGATCTCTATTTAAAGAGCATGGAGGGTCATTTTTTGATGATCAATTGTGAGAAACTCTTTTGTAAAATCTCTCTGTAATATTTTTCTTTTGCATTAATAAAATGCTACAAGTGGTCGCGTTGGTTGGGGTCATGGATATTTCCTCGTAAGAGTTTTACCACATCAAAAAATTGGTGTGTTGATCTTTGATCTAGTTGTGTGAGTGGTTATTGAAGGTGTTCGTCCTTTGTTGGAATACCTGTGTTGTCAAACATGGTATCAGAGCATGTTTGAAGACCCTCTCCTTTTGTAGATCAAGATCGGCAAGCCGAGTTGTCTCATCTCCATTTTCTGTCATTTCTGTAAATTTTTGGGATGAGAGGACTATTCCATTGCGTCTAGACCACTCGCTTCAGTTTGGAGCACTTTTCGTTTCACTCGAAAAGGTTTATGTTTTCACAAGATACGGCCATTTCAGTCATATACAGAGGTATAAAGCATGAATACGTCATTTTAAAAATTTTCCAAAGTATTATTTTGGTTTTATTTCAGTTTTATATTATTTGTTTATTGGTTGCTACTCTTCTAGATCTGTGTATTCTCTTTTCCCTGCGCCCTGTGTGATCTCGAAAAATCAGAAACAGATAGGAAAAGGTGCATTTTTCGGGTAAGCTAACCGAGATCTAAACCTTGTTGTCATCAAGAAGCGAAAATTCTTTCTTTTGTGAAAAAGTGGTTTTTTAGCATGCTCTCCAAGGTTGTCTTCAACAACAACAACCCTCTTGCTAAACGATACAATATGTTTTTCTATACCATTTGGTTAAAATTTTCTTTATTAAGTAACAGATCTTGAGTTCAAGACTCTATTTTTGTTACTTTTTTTGAAAAAGTTCATGCTCCATTGTAAAGTGTATTTCACTTCAAATATAAAAGTGAATCACCATAAGTAGCTTTACTATTTTAGAGTTATTTATTTTGGATACAACTTTTCTTTTATAAAGTAACTTCATTGTAAAAGTGATCCCCACTTCTTTTTATAAAAGTGGATCACTACATAAAGCAACTTACACCATCACGTAGTCCTTTCGTTACCGTTTATGTCTTTTTTTAAAAGGACATAAATTTCACATCCGAAGTCCATTTTCAGTGCCATTTTTTTAAAAACCGCCTAATTTTTCGAGATATTTCCATCCAGATTTAGTTTTTAAATACATTTTATATACATATTTAATATGGCTTCTTCAAGTAATATTTTTCTTACCAGCACCAACTACTTCCAATGGAAATCCCATATGGAGGATTTTTTAAGAAGTAAAGGCTTGTGTCGGATTACCTTGGGAAAAGAAACAACATCCACTGATGCTAATAATAAATTCAAATAGGATAATAGGAATGATGAAGAACGTGGATTAATCAGAATGTCCATCTCTCTTGATTTAAGGTTCCACCTTCAATCAATTGATAAACCCAAAGAAGCTTGGGAAAATATTGAATTTGTGTTTGGTAAACACAACACTATTCGAGCACAATAGTTAGAAAATCAAGTATTGACTTTAAGTCCAAGTGTTTTTTCTTTCATTGAAGACTATCTATATAATTTTAAAACACTTAGAACTTTATGTGAAGAATATAAGATAAAGATAGACGAAGATCGTTGCATCTATCTTATTATTTCTAAGCTAGGTAGTGCATATTATGTGTTTGTATATACCTTTTATGCCATGCAATAGGCTCTAGGAATAGCTTATGTAAAACCCACTCTTGAGAAATTTTATGATGCTTTCATTAGAGAGAAAGATAAGCATGTACAACTTGGAGTGATCAACATTGCAGGTACCTCCAACAAATCCTTAGTCATCCATCAGAAAGATAAACCCAAGAATTCCAAGAAGAAACTTCCTCTCCACAACAACAAGCAATATAAGGGTCTCAAACACACTCAGATAGCTTCATCTCCTAATGGTGACAAAGGAGAAAAATATTAAAATAAGAAGACTGACAGACATTGCAAGTTGATTAACGTTGGTTGTCATTGATGTCAACCCTTGAAGAAAGCCTCGTAGCACAAAGGTTTGGGTAATGGACCCAATATTGTTTGATGTAAATATGACTCATTATT
>JZKD02S1675320.1:244692-292281 GCA_000966675.3 Picea glauca
AGAGAGAGAGAGGGATTTGGTAGGTTAAGAATGTACAACACAGTTCCATCTAATTGTTAACAAGGCTGTATTAAATTCGCATTAACATTACATAGGTTAACTATGATCATTTCTTGATTACAAAGACAACGTTGGTATAGACACATATAAACATTATTGAACGGTCCTATTCTCAAAGGATACACGTCATTCAAGAGTACGTTAACTATTCATTGGTTCAACTAAATAATCGGTTAACTAATTACGCAAGGCAACGATCAGTTGTCATTATAACACAGTTCAAGGACCACTTCTCGATCTTAAGTGTTGGGATCCACAGCTATCCTGCCTCCTAATTTGTTGAGACAAGGAGTAGTGAATTCCTCAGGATAACTAGAGATCTAAGGAGAAACAAATTAACCTATTGTAACTCAGCGCACAATGACTAGTTCTAGGAGGATTTGACAGTGGTGTTACAGAAGTAGACTGCTACACTTAAGTTCTTGAATGAAATTACCACCCGACGGAAAAACACAGAGTTCTAGTCGAATCATAGGATTCTTCCAATGAACTAGAGTTACAACATCGTTAGCAAAGGAGATATTTACTCTATCAACCGTTAAGAAGCAACAATATTGGTAAGATCTGACGATTAACTTCAATGCTATGATTTACTTTATCAATCTGGAATTCAATCTTCCAACTGGTAAAACTCTAAAGACTAAATGAATTACCGACCCACTTCAATTACAAGATTCATTGAATCTCTAAGAGAAGTAAGACTACAGTTCTACACATTGGTAGTGCGTGAATCAGGATAACATTTAACCTACTCTAGTGACTGTTAAATTATGACTATTAGACAACAAAAAAATTGAGTTATTCCAACCAATACTCGATTGAGGATTTTCATTAACTTGGCAAGTTAGCATGTAGAGTTCAAAGGTACTATCATTGTTAAGGATGGTAAGCGGTGAGCATCTCATCCATAATAAACTAATTAGAACACACTAGATCATGTGGAAAAGGAATACAATAATGTTAGTCCATTAAACTCTCATCTAGATATAACCAAAAATTAGACGACCAAGTACTTCACCAGAATTCTATTTACAGATGAAGCAATGGTAAGTAAACTCGGGGATTTATAAATCAGTGAAATCAAAATAAGAACAAAGATACGAAAAATAAATCAACTTACAATGATACATAAAATATTAGAAGGAAGAACGCATGGTCGATGAGGGGTTGGAAGCAATTTCTTAGAAAATAATATCACAATAAAACGATGACCCGATGTTTAAAATCGCCCAGGCAAAACTTTTCAATGAATTAGCAAGAGTGTTAAGAATTTAGTCTAGGTTATGTTTATTAAAAACTTTCATTCTTGGTGTAGTTCGGATATTAGATTTCCATTGTTTTGATATAAAATAAAAAGTACAGAGATCAAATTTCGTATTGAATAGGGTTGGATTCAATAGCCATTTCTTTTAACTGGAGAATAGTTCCATCCAAATAGGTTCATTATCAACATAGCGAGTAATTCAATTATTACACCTGAGAACACACGATACCATTCTTTACACCAATTAGACTAACAACACACCAGTAAATTTAAAACCATCCCTATTCATTCATTGTTCTATATATATGATTTTCCATGATTAACAATCACCCACATTTCCATCGCTATCGACAACGGAATAGCGTATACATTTTTATCAATTCCTTCATTTAATTGTTAATTAGCATAACTATGAACTCATGTATACTAGTTCTGGTTGAAAAATATGATTATAATCTTACAGCAGTCTCATAAGAATAATCGTCAATTAGAATAGGTATAATGAAAACATTCACAAAATATTACATAAAATAGATTTAGCTAACATCAATTATCAACGTACAAGTTGAGGTCTAATTATCAACAATTTTAAATCTTAAATATCGTAACCAGATTTTGTTGTTGTTGATGGTGATCTTCAATCCAAAGGTTGCGCAATAATCCTACTTGCTTTCCAATCTAGAGAATTCATCGGTACCTCCCATCCAATGCTAGGGGTACTCTTCTTCCCCCTTAGCCCCCCAAGCCGCAAAGGGGCCACACACAAGAAACCAAAACACAATAGCTCCCAAGCTTGCCTCGCAAGGAAGAGCTTCCACTCTTTCTCAAGCTTGAATTTCCAACTTTCACAAGTAAAACACAATCAAACAAATTTTGGCAGCATAACAATACTAAGGAAAGTGACATCATCTTCCCTTCTACATCATTTGTTTTATAGAAATTCCCTCACTGACACATGTCCTCATGCACAATTAATTTAATTTTGATTATTCACTCACACACTTGTCACACTCTCCCCAAGTTTCACAAGTAATTATCCTTTTTATTTTAATTAAAAATCCATTTTCCCTCGCATTCCCCAATGTGTTCATATTCTCACTCTTAGTTGTCCCTTTGTTCCCAAAATTGTCATATAATGAGTGTCCCCTGACTAGATATTAGTAAGAGTTGGATTAGGAGTCTTCTTTTAGTTAGACTTAGTGGTAATTTGACTCAAGATGTTATCCTAAGTGTACACCTATTCTCTCATGTTTTAATTTCTTTCTATTTTAAAAATCTCTTTATTATTTTCATGCACACATGTGCATTTTACCCAACCTCTAATTTTTTCACTCTTTTTCCTAGATTTCGACTTTATCTCAATCCCTTTAATTTATTTAATATTTTTATTTAGTTTCTCATTTAAACTTAGACTTATATTTAGTCTTAAACTTAGGCTTAGACTTTTGTTAGGCTTCTAGTTTATTATTTACTGATTAATTAATACCCTATCCTATTAAAGTCTAGGCATTTTATTAATTCTCTAGGCCATCTATATTTATTGACTCATAATTTAAATTTTGTGGCATGCCCTTCAAGATGCACCTCTGTGTTCCAAGGGTGCCACTCGCCTTTGATTGGTTTTTGAAGTTTTTCTAACCCTTGGAGTCAACACTCCCTCGGTTGACCTTGTGAGAGACTAAGAGATTATATGGAATAAGGATTTTGCCTTATTGCATGCCCCTTATATTTCCTTGTGACCGACTGTCTCAGTTTGCCCTCACGGCATCGTGTACCTCTCAAACTAGGTAATCGTTAACCTACAATTCAGATCAGGGCAGGAGTTCTAGTAGGCTGTGATAGGGACGTTGCTACACCTCTCCCTCAAATGTCTAGTTTTTGTGCATGACCCTTTTACTCCTTGTGTGAGTCAGATTAGTAAGAATCATCAATCTTGCATCCATTGACAAAAATAGTGTCTATAATCCATATTCCTAAATCATACTGTAATCAATAATATATCACATGTGTGGAAAAAATTAAATACTCAATCAAAATACAATCCACTCCCTGACTCAATCTGAAGTCCAAGGAATTCCATTGATGCCATCAGCATCCATAACTTGTCATGTGATTTGCACACTCAGGAGAACTTGTCAATAATATATGTCAATACATATATATCTTAAAGTAACAATGAATCACAATACATCATCTTCATCATCATATATAACTCACAATCGAAATGAAATCATAATGTATTGTAGTCGGATCAGTTGCATGCAAGTGTCCTCAAATAATAAATCATAAGTGTTCTCAATAGAACGAGATGTTACAATTGTGACAAACTATTCCAGTGGAATATCCACATTATTTTATAGATCAGAGTTCCATAGTCTAAATGTTCAATCCCCAACCTAATTTATGGCTTCTTATGTTGTCTCCTCCATGGATTCCTTGAGCTCACTAAAAGAGTATCGATCTAGCTTATCAAGTATATTGACTTATATTTGCAACCAAACTCTATCAACCTCTACAATGATTCTAGAACATCATCTTTGGCCAACTTTGGCTGCTAACCCTTTTCTAGTAGTCTACCTTCTTATGGGCCTTATCCAAAGAATTGGTTACAATTTTTCTTCTTCCTTGCATGTCAGATAAATAATTGGTCCTCCTTTCACCAATCATTTGATGCCAATTATCCAATGGAAATGAATTTATCCAACGACTATTGTTGATGTAGCATACTTGTGTTGCTTGGATCTAGTTGACACCCTTCCACTTGGTCATTCTATAGAGGTTAAAATATGTGTCCTCCAAGAAATATTTTGGCTCAGTTACTTCCATGAAAAGTATCTATGATGTGCTAGTTGAATAACAATCCCAATTGGCTTAGTCCTTAAGATCTAACTACTCATCAAGCATACTTCATCAACAACTACTAAATAAATATTAACGCAACCTTTTATATATTTTATCAACGTCCTCCATCAACATGCACTCATTGCTTCCAACTACTGACCATTGGTGTGCTCTCCCAATTGAATATGCTCAATTGAGTAACTTAGTTTCTTCTATATTAAGTTGATTCTTTGCCTAAATGATGTTTTTATCCAACTTAAATTTTTGTCCAACTCTAACTTTAGTCGAGTATCCAAATTTTCAGAGAATTCCTTACCCCTAGGCATTGTTCAATTTCTCTATTCAACTTCCTTCATTATCATGATCCATTTCAAAATTACATCCCCTTTTCAGGCATTTATGGGTCCCACAAAAACTTCAAAAATTCTAGATCTTAGTAACTTCTCAAACAACAGCCTTCCAAATCAAACTATCAAAAATCTTCTATCACCTTTTTCAACTTAATTTGTTGATCATAATCTTATCAAAAATTGAAAAAGTCATTGGGTTCATTTTTGAATCCTACCTCTCATGAATTTCTCTTCTTTATGTAACATCTCACTCTTGAGAGCACATGTTATTGACTTATTATTTGAGGACACTTGCGTGCAAGTGATCCGGTTTCAGTATATGGATGTATGTTCGCTTATGGATTCTTATGATGATGTTGATGGATTATGATGTTACGTTATTTATATCTATGTATTGGTAGATTCTATTGAAGAGTTTCCCCTGAGTGTGCATGACACTTGACAGATTGAGGATGTCTATGGCATCAATGGACCTCGTTGGACTCTGGATCGAGTCAGGGAGTGGATTGTATTGGTTTGAGTATTTTCTTTATGCATATGTGACATATCATCTGGTATATTATGATGTTGTTTATGGATCAATGAAAGTGTTTCGTTGATGGATGCATGCTGGCAATTGCTTACTAATATGACTCACATAAAGAGTAAAGGGGCCTTGCACATCAACCAGATATCAAGGGAGAGGTGTGACCACAACCATATTGCAGCCTACTAGCACTCCCGTCATGGCTTGAATTATAGATGAATGATTACCTAGTTCAAGAGATCCATGATGTCATGAGGGCAGACTGAAACAATTGCTCATGAAAATTCTAAGGGACACGCAATAAGGCAAGGTCCTTATTCCTTAGAGGCTCTTAGTCTCTCATAAGGTCGCCTGAATGGAGTATTGACTCCAAGGGTTGGACAACTACCAAAACCAGTCAAAGGCAAGTGAAACACTTGGAGCATGTAGTGCGTCTTGAAGGGCACGTCGCGTAATTAAAATTTTAATCAAAGGTGGTGGCACCCTTGGAGCTCAGAGTGTGTCTTCAAGGGCATGTTGTGGTATAATAAAAAAAATAAGTCAATGAATCTAGGTGGCATAGAAAACTTCAGCTAATGTTAAACCTTAAAATCTTGAGAGCCTGTCAAATTAATTAATTAATCAACTAAAGAATGAATTTATTAAGCATAATCCCTAAGGGTATAGGCGTTTGAAAATAAATATTTAACTAAGACTAAGTCTAAGTGAGTGAGAAGACTAAAAACTATTTTTTTAAATTAATTGATGAGGGGATGAATTAAATCAAATTAAGAATCAATGAAAATAAAAATAAACTCTATGGAGTCATTAAGCACTTGTGCAAGTAAATAATAAATTAGAATTTAATTGCTAATGGAATAAAGCATAAGTATGTGTAAGCATAGAAAGGTATCTAGTCTAGTCTAACTAAACAAATTTCCTAATTTAAACACAACTCAATTTTAAAAAGGTGGCAGTCATTAAAGGGGAATTAATGGGAATAAAGGGACAACTAGGAGTGATTTTAGGAGTGCTTTTAGGATGGGTGAGGGAAATTGACATTTAATTAAATTAAATTATGGATTTATTAGTGCAACTAAGGGAATAAGTGGCAAGTGTATGGCGGAAATAATTCCTAATTAAATTATTAAAAAAGTAATTAAATGTGCAAATGGAAAGTGGTCACTAAGAAAAATTCGATAAAGGGAATGGTTGAGAGGAGGAATGGATGATGACTGGTATGAGTAAGGTTATGTTGCAGAAATTCTGGATGGTTTTACTTGTGAGGATTGGGATACCCAACTCAAGAGGGAGAGTGGTGGCTCTACCTTGCGAGGCGAGATGGGAGCTAGAGTATTCTGGTTGGGTTGTGTGTGGCCCCTTTGCGGCTTGGGGGGATGAGGGGGAAGAAGAGCACCCCTAGCGTTGGCTGGGAGGTACCGGTGAAGTCTTCATGGTTAGCAAGCGGGGAGCTAGATGGAACGTAATCATGGGAGAACATATTTGAATTCTTGTCTTTGGTTATGGTATTTATGTTGAGATTGTAAAATTGTGTTAAGATTTTTAATGATTATTGTTTTCTTTTAAAATATGTATGGATCCTTAAACCCTTTATCATTGTACATCATTATCTATAGTGATATCTATGATCCATATTTTATTTAATGCTTGAGGAATTCGCCCAGCATTTGCATGTTCATTTTCCCAGCAATACGAGTCCCCTGGTGTTCATATTCCCTCTATGATATATGTGATTGTTGCTTTTAAAAGTGACCTGTGTGCTGGGGAAACCTCCCTTCGTTTACCTTGAAGGCCATCCTTTTTTTTCTCTACGATTTTGTTTTTTCCTTAGCAATTTTCTCTTGGTGTATCTCTGCATTTTTCTTTGGTTGTGTAAACTTGCAAGGCAATTTCCCTTTCAATTCTTTGTATTTTAGAAATGATTTCCTACGAATTTTATGGGAACTTTATCCCAATGATTTTACCACTCTTTGTCCCTGTGTTTTCCCTTGATATTCAGCGTCTTTACCATTCCTTCCCCCTTCGTTTCCACCTTATTTTTTTTACTCAACGAAATTTGTTTAATCTTTTCTTGATCGGGAGTGAACTGCTCTTCGTTATCTTCCTAGTTTCCCAACGACTTGGTCTTAATATCAACGTTTTTAAACTTGTCCTCACATCATGAATTTGTATATTCCCTTACCGTGTTAACTCTCTGCATTTTTATTTGGGGTGTTTTAAAACATTCCATCATGGGGGAATGACCTTGCAAATTTCCATGGCCATTGTTTGTGTCATTCCATCGATTAATTTCCTAGCAAATAGCATTCACATTCACTGTGACTTGGCTCCACGAATTGTAGAAGTGTACCTATGCATGTTTTTCCACTTCAATCCTTTGCTAGCGAATAGATTTCATGTTCTCTATGTTTTATGGTGGTGTACTTGCTAGAGTGGGATCTCTCCTTTAAACCTATTCAATTGAAATTTATTCCCTATGATTTTTTTGGCATGAGATTTCAGCCCAACGTCTATTTACTTTCTCAGTGATTCAACCTAGTTCTCTATGAATTGGGAATCACAAACTCTGCACCTTCATTCTAAACCCATGCGAAATTTTTCCATGTATGTTTAGGAAGGGAACACTATGTGTTTACCCTCTTTCCTCAGCATTTTTCTTGCATGAAAGGAACCCTGTGTGTTGGGAGTAAAACTCCCCTCGAATCCATGGTGAACTCTGTTTTTTTCTACATTATACCTCTATGATTTTTCTCTTTTAGAACAACGAATGACATATGATTGATTAAGCATATGATCTCTTGCGCCAGTTAAAAATAGATGATTGCCTTCCGACATGGATTATGATGTGATTAAATAATTAGATTATTGCACGCATTGAATAATGATGATGCATGTTTAATTAAGTAATTAAGATTAAATGCACGCATTGAATGATGTGATGTATGTTGTAATAAAATTTGTTGTGCACCTTGAAATAAAATAAATGTTTGCTTATGTGCCATAAAAATAAAGTGATTTCACTTGCGCCTCAACCCTTGTCGTTGTATGATTGATGAAGTATTTACATTCTTTTGCACCTTTGAATTTAATGTTGATCACTCTTGTGTCTTGAATAAGTTGTTGATTAATCTTGCATCATAAAATTATGTCGATATACGACTGATTTAGTAACTAGTTTTCTCTTGCACCATTAATTAAGTTGACATGTGATTGTTCTAGAATTTGTTTACTCTCGCGCGCAGTGAATATTTAATGTTGATGAATGATTGTTAGAATTTGATATTGCGTGCGGAACAAATTAAATGTTGATGTATGATTGATAAAGATGATGATTACCCTTGCGCCATGATTAATTGATTATTAGGATTGATTTATTGATCTAGTTGATGTTGGACTTGATTGTTAGTGGGATGTAGACACCTCCTTGTTCCTCAGAATAGTCACCGTCCCTAAGAACTTAAATGGTAAAAATCAATTGTATCCTGGGTTTGAGTGTTGTTTATGTGTCCTAGAGGTCCTAACCTTGCAGGGTAGGTTCGATGGGTAGTCATTTTTATATTAATTATATTGTTGATCATTGTTTATAAATTGTTTAAAGACGATTGTGATGCGCTAAGCGGCGATGCTATTTATGTTTATGTGTCGCTATCCTTTGTGTTGATGCATTGAATGCGTCATTATTGATTTTAATGATGAGTAGCTGGTAATGCTTTTACTTATGATGTCGTTGATTTTGCGTTGCTATGATTTATATTGTTGATGTTAATTTCCTAATGCAATTTTTTTTTTTACCTTTTATGCTTCGCTTTCCTAGTTGTAATGGAGGGTTGTAACAAATGGCATCAGAGCCAGGTTCAACCCTACGACTGTGGATCGTCATACCTTCCACTGTATTAAACACTTGATTACTAACTTATCGCTAGTTAAAAATTAAACTTGTCCATGTGGTAGTCATGGTTAGAGAACTTTGTGGAGGTAGACGTCATGGTGTTATGGGTAGGAGGTGTGACACGTCCAGTAGATTCCACGCCAAAGGGGTCTAACCCCCAAGGAGAAGAAAAAGTCATTAGATAGGAGCAGATTGATGTGGGCGAGCTGGTTGGTCTAACGAGGTCCTTTTAGAGGATGTCAGAGGCCTTGATTAATTGCCTATATAGAGATGAGTTCAGGGCGCCTATACCCAATGAGGAATCACAAAACACTCCAGCTGGTAGTTGTAGCATTCTCGAAGAACTCGACAAGGTTAAGTTCATGGGTGCCACAGACGGCTCTGCCACTGAGCCATGGTTGAGGGACATGGCAATGTGTGTTTCACTTCATGACTATTCCTCCAACATGAAGGTCTGCATGGCAGTATTTTAGCAAAGAGGGAGTGTTCTTCTATGATGGAAGACGCTCCTACCTCAACTAAACATGGTCGTCGAAGACATTTCATGGGAATTGTTTGAGGAACCGGTTCGGGAGAGGTAATTGTCAGAGGATTTCACTAAGTGCCAACTCAATGATTTCAATTCCTTACGACAGGTTGGTCGTATGGTGTCAGAGTAGGAGGCCATATTTATAGAGCTATTTCAGTATGCCCCGCATCTGAACACAGAGAAGTTGGAGGTCAGCAATTTTTTGTTCGGCCTCAACTCCCATAATTCATGTGAAGGTGAGGATCCTAATTCCTTATCAGTTGCACGATGCAGTCCAAGAAGGCCCTCATAGTTGAGGAAGAGCTGACCAGTGGAGGTCAAGGCAGGACTCTTGCAAGACCATTTGGATAGAAGACATCTGAACCGCAACAGAAAGAAGTTAGGTTTGTCAACAGAACAAAATGGGGTCTTGGGCTGGTAGGACAACAACTTCTACTTCAGGGGATAGGAATATTGGACTGAAGGCCGGGTGTTGCACATGTGGAGAGCCACATTACCAGAAATATTATCTGTTTGAAGAGGCAAGTGTGGCTGGGTCATCAGGACACACTACATTTGTAGATTAGGCAAGGCCCACAGGATTCATGTTGTGGCGAATATCCTCCAGGTCGAGCACCAATCCACTGTGCTCAAGGTTTTAGGTACCATCACCAACCAAACTTTTAGTATTGATGGATCTCGGTGCTACAAAGAGATCTTGATTTCTGGTACCACAACAAAGGGAATTAAGGGGATGAGTTTAGCTACATGGAAATGGTTTTGGGATCCAAGCAAAAGGTTGGAGGAAAGGTTATGGACTGTAGCCTCAACCTGGGAGATTTTGTAATGAAGGAAAACATGTACATCATGATATTAGGATCTTATGACATCGTGATAGGTGTGGACTAGTTGGAATCATATGATGCGATACTCAATTGTAATATGAAATGGTTGAGTTTGACCGATGATGAGGGACAAAGATGAGTGATTGTAGGAAGAAACCAAGGAGTCTCCCTAAGGTTCATTTCTTCCTATAGATATGGAATAGCATGCACAAGGGATGCAAGCTATATGTAATCTTAGCACTGAATGACAAGGTTGTGGTGGAAGTATTAGAAAACCTTCCAGTAGTACGAAAGTTTTCGAACGTGCTCCCAGAAGAGTTACTAGGTTTGTCACCTGAAAGAGAGTTGTAATTTACCATCGAATTAAGACCTAGAACTGAACCGATAGAAATAATGTTGATCTAGGTGGATATCAGTGGCCACCCACCTTTTCCAACTGGCTCAAAACAACTTTCTGGCAATTGGGGGGCCTAAATGAAGTTTTTTTCAATATCAAGGTTCTCAATGATAGCCAAATGCATGATTGAACCCCCAAAATGAATCTCCTCGATGATACCTTTCCAACGAGCTATTATATGCCTAAAATGGAGATCGTATGCAAAAGTTACAACTTCGGGAAGTTGATGTACTAACTTACCCAAATGGGGCCCACGTGACTTTTGGCGCTTCATCTCCTAGGGTTAGGTTTTTGGATGTCTAGGAATTTTGGCATTCCTTTTTATTGTAAAAAGGCCTTCAGAGCCTCATTTTAATCATCTTCTCATGGATGCGAGTCGCCATCACATCTCTTATCATAGATAAGCTACCACCATTCTAGCGAGTCTTTCACTCTGTATTTTACAGTCTCTGTACATTTATTTCATTAATAGAAATCGTGTATTACTGTATCTCTGTGTTTATGGTTGAATCTCTGATACATTTATACTATATTATTGAATATATGTGATATCTCTATGCATTTATTTATTATATCTCCGATCTCATTTCGTGCTGAAAATAATCTGGATCAGTGGTATCAGAGCAGGCTGCTCTTGATCATTTTTTCAGTGCATGTCCCCGACGAGGTCCGAGTATAGCAAGTTGGGTCTCGACCATGTCTCCCTTGAAGACAATCGCTCTCGCACACCCAAGAAACCCTCAATGATGGAAGAAAATAAAATCGACGGAGCAGACGATCCTATCAATCTGTTGCTTGAGCAAGCTCTCATGCGACAGAGGGACGAAATGATGGAGAATTTTTCCCACATCCTTCAACGCCTGTCGATAGCATCAGGCGCATCTTCATCTAGCGGCCACTTTGGAGGCACCTCACTTTTCAAGGTACAAGTTAACTTTGATATTCCTGTATTTGAAGGACAGATAGATGCAGAAGCCCTAGAAAAATGGTTAACTCTGCTAAAAGGTTATTTCTTTGTTCACAATTTTTCCAGCAAAGAAAATATCACCTTCGCACTCCTTAAAGATCTCCCTCATGTCAAAAATTGGTGGGAAACTTACTGGGAGCAAATATCCATAGAGGAGTCTGGAATATATGGGGCCGATCCCACTTGGGATTTTTTTGTGGATGCAGTGAAAGAATAGTATTACCCTGTTGGCAACTATGAGGACCAGTACATGAGATGGACCACACTGCAACAAGAGGGGGGCCAAGCAGTTCCGGAGTTCACCAATACCTTCCATACTTTGTGCACCAAGATGGGTATCAAAGACTCCGAGCGGCATTTGGTTATGAAATACAGTGGGGCTCTACATAGATACATCCAGACTGAAATGGATTTTTTGGACATCTCATCACTCGATGTTGCTTATCGATATGCTGTTAAAATTGAGCAGAAATTTAAGCACCAGAACAAATGGGAGTTTGGGTCTGCAAATCTGCAACAACCAAAGTATGACAAAGACATCCCTAACAAACAGTCTCCCGAAAACCAGTCCAAGATAGAAGAAAAGAAGGGTCACGGGAAGACAAAGAAGGACACCAAAAAATGGTGTGATTTCCACAAAATCCCTTGGCACAACACCAATGAATGTCGCTCAAAATAGTCATTGGTGGTCGAGATCAAATACAAGGAGTCGAACGTTGATTTAGAATCTGATTCTAAAAATACTGGTAAAGGACAGATCATTGACGCAGACCCCACTGCTATTTTCGTGACCACAGCAATTCAACCAGAAGAACCAATAGATCCTGAAGAGGGGGAGCACCTTTTTCATTCACATATGTGAGTGAAGGGGACCTCGCTGCATTTTATTGTTTATAGCGGAAGCTAGAAGAACCTCATCTCAGTAGAGGTCATCAAACAGTTGGGATTGTCGACAACACCACACCTACAACCATATAGCATTGGGTGGCTTTGCCAAGGATGAGATCTTCATGTCATCCAGCAGTTTCGATTGTCATACGGCATCCAAGCCTTCAAGGATGAGGTATTATGTGATGTTTCCCCACTGGATATATGTGATGTGCTCTTGGGCCAACCATATATGTGGATACACCATGATGTTTATGAGTCTCGACCCCGTAGTGTCATTGTTACTTTGGGGGGTCATCTCTATAGAATACCAGAGGTAGTTCCGACCACTGTTCCACCTAAAAAGTGTCGCAAGGTAGTATCTCATACTGCAAAATTCAACTTCTTCACAATCTATTCAAAAGGAGAACAAAAGGACACTGCAACCACTACAGCCTTGCCCCAAGCACCTTCTATCCAATAGAAGCAGGTCGACAAGGTTGCAGAAAAGTTAAAAGATTCCTTCTTCACACTTTCCTCTCATGTATCTTGACTTATTGAACAACCTCAACCTCAACAGGTTCGTGATAGACTTCCACAAACTGAGCAGCGCGACGTCTCCAGCAAGACAAGCAGCTCACCAAGATGCAGATTCAACAAATGATTTCCCTTCTCCCCTGGTAACTCAATGCAATGGACACCATTTCTTCCTAAGGAGGGATGATTGATCCAATTGGATATTTTTGGCCACCCACCTTTTCCAACTGGCTCAAAAGAACTTTCTGGCAATTTTGGCAATTTACTATTTTTAGCAGGTTTTAACTTCTGGGGCCTAAATGAAGGTTTTTTTAGATCGAGGTTCTCAATGATATCCAAACGCATGATTGAGCCCCCAAAATTAATCTCCTCGATGATATCTTTCCAACGAGCTATTATACGCCTAAAACAGAGATCGTATGCAAAAGTTACGACCCCGGGAAGTTGATGCACTAACTTACCTAAACGGGGCCCACATGACTTTTGGCGCTTCATCTCCTAGGGTTAGGTTTTTGGATGTCTAGGAATTTTGGCATTCCTTTTTATTGTAAAAAGGCCTTTATAGCCTCATTGTAATCATCTTCTCATGCATGCAAGTAGCCATCACATCTCTTCTCGGAGATAAGCTACCATCATTCTAGCAAGTCTTTCACTCTATATTTTACAGTCTCTGTACATTTATTTCGTTAATAGAAATCATGTATTACTGTATCTCTATGTTTATGGTTACATCTCTGATACATTTCTATTATATTATTGAATATCTATGATATCTCTATGAATTTCTTTATTATATCTCCGATCTCATTTCGTGTCGAAAATAATCCGGATCAAACGCCTTATTGGATGTCGACCCCTGAGTTACAAGAGTTGAATATGAAAATGAAGGAGTTTTTGGACCTAGGACATATACATCCAAGTGTGTCACCTTGGGGCGTGCCTGTTATTTTCATATGGAAGAAGGATGGGTCATGGAGACTCTACATTGAGTACCATCAATTGAACAAGGAAACGATCAAGAACCAGTATTCATTGCCAAGAATAGATGATTTGTTTGATCAAATGAAAGGCATGACGGTGTTTTTGAAGATCAAGATATCACCAGCTACGGATCAAGGAGGAAGACATTACTATGACCGCATTCAAGATGAGGTTTGTGCATTACGAGTTTACCGTTTTACCGTTTGGACTGAAAAACTCCCCAGGGGTATTCATGAGCTTGATGAATGGGGTGTTCCACGAATACTTGGACAAGTTTGTTCAAGTATTCATTGACAACATTTTTATATATTCTTGAATGATGACAAAACATGACGAACATTTGCGCTTGGTACAACGGTTTTTACGAAAAAAACAAATTATATTGGAAGTTGTCGGAATGATCTTTTTATCAATCGAGGATTCATTACTTAGGGCATGTTATCTCCAGCGAAGGCATCGTTGTGGATCCCACAAAGGTAGAGGCTATTATGGAATGGTATGCACTGACGAACATACCAGAAGTACATAGCTTCATGGGTTTAGATGGATATTATCGATAGTTCGTCGAAGGTTTTTTGAAGATAGCAAATCCGATCACGGAATTACAGAAGAAAAATAATAAGTTTGTATGGACCGAGAAATGCACAGAAGCATTTTGAAGGCTCAAGGAGTTGTTGATGACAGCATCGATACTAAAATTATGTGACATGGATGAAGACTTCTTGGTGTGCACGGATGCATCCAAGGAAGGCTTAGGTGGATTCTTGATGCAAGATGGTCGAGTTATCACTTACATCTCTAGGAAATTAAGAAAGCATGAGGAGAACTACCCAACACATGATTTGGAGTTGTTGGCCATTGTGTATGCCCTGAGAGTGTGGAGACACTACCTGATTGGATGGAAATTCGAACTGAAAATAGACCATTGTGGTTTGCATCACATTTTTACACAAAGTGACTTGAACGTGCAACAAAGGCATTAGTCAGAACTATTTAGCGAGTATGATTTTGAGATTACCTACATAAAAGGAACAATGAACAGAATGGCAGATGCATTGAGTCAGAGACCATGCATATTTTTGGTGATACCTCTTTAGACGAATCTTCAAGAAAATATTCTAACTTTACAGTGCGATGATGACCGATATAAATAGGTTAAATAAAATATCGTACGAGACACCATGTTGGTACCTAGGTGTGAAGGATATGCGTTGAAAAACGACAGACTGATGAGGTATAATAACTAGATTTACATACCACCTAGCAACGAATTGAGGATTTTGATCTTAAACAAAGCTCATAGAGAAGTGTACATGGCTCATCTTGGAGTCACGAAGATGAGGGTAGACCTTAAGTCCTTATTCTTCTAGAAAGGAATGAAGGCGAACATAGTTAACTATGTGGAAAGGTGTATGGATGTCAGCAAGTGAAGATTGAACATAGACATCTGGTAGGATTACTACAGCCAGATGTTATTCCAGAATCAAAATGGGAGGTTATTTTGATGGACTTTATTGTTGGATTTCCACTGATGGCAAGGAGGCACGACTCGATTTTTGTGGTAGTTGACACTCTAATGAGGAGTGCACATTTTATCCCTGTGTGTATGACGTATCAGGCACCAGACATAGCTAGATTTTTTATCAGTGAGACTGTGATATTTCTTGGCATGCCTAATAATATCATATCCGATTGAGGATCGATGTTTACCGGACGATTTTGGACTAGTTTCCAAGAGGCCTTGGGAACCGAACTAAACTTTAGTACAACGTATTACCCAAAGATGGAAGATTAGATAGAAAGAACGAACCAAATCTTGGAAGATATGTTTTGTATGTACATGATGGACCAATAGAAGTGTTGGTAAGATTTCTTACCACTAGTGGAGTTTGCGTACAAAATAGTTATCAAAGAACCCTTAAGATGGCACCATCTGAGTTTCTTTACGGGCGACCGTGTCAAATGCCTTTGAGATGGGATCGACTTGACGATAGGGTCCTGGTAGGACCAGAAGCGATCCAAGAAATGGAAGAACAAATGCAAATGATAATACAAAGGATTAAAGAAGCACAATATCGGCAGAAGAGTTATGTCGATGCACATCGCGTTGACTATAGTTATGAAGTTGGTGATCGAGTCTTCTTGCGGGTGAAACCACACAAGAGTTTGATTAAGTTTGGAAAGGGTTTTAAACCCTCTCCTAGGTTTGTGGGAATTTTCGAAGTCATGGAAAGGAAATGGCCCATGGAATATCGACTAGCCTTGTCTGATTCTTTGAGGCGTATGCATGATGTTTTTCATGTATCTGTTTTGAGACATTATGTTAGTGATCCTACACATGTGATTGACATGAGTTCCTTGCAGGTGTCAAACAAGGGTGCACTCATGGCAAAGCCAATCCGTATTCTGAACCATCACATTCGATAGCTATGGTGTCGAATAGTCGATCAGGTCAAGGTCCAGTGGGACAATATAGTCCACACTCGGTAACTTGGGAGGACGCATATGATATGCGTCGACAGTTTCCATTTTTGTTTGATAGTTAGAAATTTAGATCTTGTCAGATGATTTATTTACTACATTTATATACTATGAAACTTTGGGATGATGTTTAAAACAAGAGGGGGTGTATGTAACATCCCTCTCTTGCAAGAACATGTTATTGACTTGTTCTTTGAGGACACTTGCATGCAAGTGATCCAGTTTCAATATATGGATGTTTGTTCACTTATGGATTCTTATGATGATGTTGATGGATTATGATGTTATTTTATTGATATATATTTATTGACAAATGCTATTGATGACTTTCCCTTGAGTGTGCGAGACACTTGACAAATTGAGGATGTCGATGACATCAATGGACCTCCTTGGACTCTGGATCGAGTTAGGGAGTGGATTGTATTGGTTTGAGTATTTTCTTTATGAATATGTGACATATGATCAGGTATATTATTATGTTGTTTATGGATCATTGACAGTGTTTCATTGATGGATGCAGGATGACGATTTCTTACTAATATGACTCACATAAGGAGTAATGGGGCCTTGTACAACAACTAGATATTGAGGGAGAGGTGTGGCAGTAGCCCTGTCATAGCCTACTAGAACTCTCGTCGTGGCTCGAATTGTAGGTTAATGATTACCTAGTTTAAGAGATCCACGATGTCATGAGAGAAAACTAAGATAGTTGTTCACGAAGATTCTAAGGGGCACACAATAAGGCAGATTCCTTATTCCTTAGAGGCCCTTAGTCTCTCACAAGGTCGCCTGAATGGAGTATTGACTCCAAGGGTTGGACAACTACTAAAAGAAGTCAAAGGCTAGTGGCACCCTTGGAGCACATAGTGCATCTTGAAGGGCACATCCCATAATTAAAACTTGAATCAAAGGTGAGTGGCACCCTTGGAGCTCGGAGTGCATATTGAAGGGAATGTGTAAGCATAGAAAGGTATCTAGTCTAGTATAACTAAAGAAATTTCCTCATTTAAACACAACTTAGTTTTAGAAAGGCATCAGTCATTAAAGGGGAATTAAAGAGAATAAAGTGACAACTAGGAGTGATTTTAGGATTTCTTTTAGGATGGGTGAGGGAAATTGACATTTAATTTAATTAAATTATGGATTTATTAGTGCAACTAAGGGAACAAGTGACAAGTGTATGGGGGGAATAATTCTTAATTAAATTATTAAAAAATGAATTAAGTATGCAAATGGAAAGTGGTCACTAAGAAAAATTCTATAAAGGAAATGGTTGAGAGGAGGAATGGATGATGACTGGTATGAGTAAGGTTATGCTGCAGAAATTCTGACTAGTTTTACTTGTGAGAGTTGGGATACCCAACTCAAGAGAGAGAGAGTGGTAGCTCTACCTTGCGAGGCGAGATGGGATCTAGAGTCTTCTTGTTGTGGTTGTGTGTAGCCTCTTTTTGGATCAGGGGGATGATGGGGAATAATAGTACCCCTAGAGTTGGTTGGGTGGTACCGGTGAAGTTTTCATGGTTAGAAAGCGAGGATATGGACGGAGCACAAGTGTGGGAGAACATATTCAAATTCTCGTCTTCGGTTACGGAATTTATGTTGAGATTGTAAAATTGTGTTAATATTTTTAATGATTACTATTTTATTTTAAAATATGTATGGATCCTTAAACCCTTTATCGGTGTACATCATTAACTATAGTGATATCTACGATGCATATTTTACTTTATGCTTGAGGAATTCGCCCAACATTTGCATGTTCATTTTCCTGGCAATATGAGTCCCCTGGCGTTCATCTTCCCTCTATTGTCTTTGTGATTTTTGCTTTTAAAAGTGACTTGTGTGCTGGGGAAACCTCCCTTCATTTACCTTGAAGGCCATCCTTTTTTTCTCTCCAATTTATTTTTTTCCTCGGCGATTTTCTCTTGGTGTATCTCTGCATTTTTATTTGGTTGTGTAAACTTTCCAGGTGATTTCCCTTCCCGATATCTGTATTTTAACAATACTTTCCTACGAATTTTATGGGAACTTTATCCCATCGATTTTACCAATCTTTTCCCCTGCGTTTTCCCTTGATACTCGGCGTCTTTACCACTCCTTCCCTCAGCATTTCCACCTTTTTTTTTTTTACTCAATGAAATTTGTTTAATCTCTTCTTGATTGGGAGTGAATTGCTCTGTGTTATCTTCCTAGTTGCCCAACGACTTGGTCTTAATCTCAATGTTTTTAAACTTTTCCTCACATCACAAATTTGTATATTCCCTTACCATGTTAACTCTCTGTGTTTTTATTTGGGGTGTTTTAATACATGTCATCATGGGGGAACTACCATACGAATTTCCATGGCCATTCTCTGCATCATTCCATCGATTAATTTCCCAACGAATAACATTCACCTTCCCTATGACTTGGCTCCATGAATTGTACAAATGTACCTCTGTGGTTTTTTTCCACTTCAATCGCTTGCCAGCGAATAACTTTCCTGTGCTCTTCATTTTATGGTGGTGTACTTGTCAGAGTGGGATCTCTCCTTTAAATATCTGTGATTGCAAGTTATTCCCTGTGTTTTTTTTTCATGATATTTCAACCCGGCATCTATATACTTTCTCAGTGATTCAACCTAGTTCTTTGCAAATTGGGAATCACAAACTCTGCACCTTCATTCTAAACCCATGCGAAAGTTTTCCATGTATGTTTGGGAAGGGAATTCTCTGCATTTACCCTCTTTCCTCATCATTTTTATTACATGAAAGGCACCCTGTGTGTTGGGAGTAAAACTCCCCTCGAATCCATGGTGAACTCTGTGTTTTTCTACCTTATACCTCTGCAATTTTGCATGCTGTGTAAACTGCCCGAGCTGGATTTCTATTTCCTCTGCTTTTTTCCTAAAGAATTTTTCCTAGCCTTGTGATTTTTCCAAGTCAATTCTTCATGTTTCTATGCATTGATCAGGCAGATTACCTTAGAGATTGTTTTTTTAAGATGTTAGAACCAAAGGTGTCTCAATTTAAATAAACCAGTTTACTTTTAATTATTTTAATTGGGCAAGCCAATAAGGAGTTTTAGTAGAATGAAACCCCTCTACTAATTTATAATTTATACATTGCCAACACAAGAATAAATAGTGTAATTGAAAGAGAGGACCTATATGTTTAGAACTTAACTATGATTTATATGTCTATCTCCTTAAATTTTATTGTAGATCAATATGTGCACAATATTAAAAATATCTTCAAAAATGGAAAAATGAATGGAGAATTGTTGGACTCATGGATATGTAGCTACTCATTTCAGTTTTGAATTGATTGATTGAGTGTTTAGTATCTCTTGCGCCATTGAAAATAATGTGATTACCCTCACGCACCTTGAATAAGGCTGACATGTATTTTCTTGTAATTATTCATTTGCGCCCTGAAATTATTATATTAGACTCCTTGCGCTTTAGATTTAATTGATAATTATCTTGTGGCTTGAATGAATGCAATGTATGGATGATTGGTGATTAGTTTACTCTTGCACTTTTAGAACAATGAATGACATATGATTGATTAAGCATATGATCTCTTGCGCCAGTTAAAAGTAGATGATTGCCTTGTGTCATGGATTATGTTGTGATTAAATAATTATATTATTGTGCGCATTGAATAATGATGATGCATGTTTAATTAAGTGATTAAGATTAAATACGCACATTGAATGATGTGATGTATGTTGTAATAGAATTTTTTGTGCACCTTGAAATAAAATAGATGTTCTCTTCTACACCATAAAAATAAAGTGATTACACTTGCGCCTCAACACTTGTCGTTGTATGATTGATGAAGTGTTTACATTATCTTGCACCTTTGAATTTAATGTTGATCACTATTGCGTCATGAATAAGTTGCTAATTAATATTGCATCATGAAATTATGTCGATATATGATTGATTTATAAACTAATTTTCTCTTGAGCCATTAATTAATTTGACATGTGATTGTTCTAGAGTTTGTTTACTTTCGCGTGCAGTGAATATTTAATGTTAATGAATGATTGTTAGACTTTGATATCACATGTTCCACGAATTAAATGTTGATGTATGATTGATAAATATGATGATTACCTTGTGCCATGATTAATTGATGATTAGGATTGGTTGATTTATCTAGTTGATGTTGGACTTGATTGTAAGTGGGATGTAGACACCTCCTTGTTCCTCAGAACAGTTGCCAGCCCTGAGACCTTAAATTGTCAAAATCAATTGGATCCTAGGATTGAGCATTGCATATGTGTCTTGGAGGTCCTAACCTTGTAGGGTAGGTTAGGAGGGTAGTGATGGGTGTTCTATATGCACTAAAAACACACTAAAAAACCATCAATTAAATTCTCAACCCGAGGTAAGTAAACTTAGAGTTGTAGAAAAATATATGCCAAGGTAGAAGGGATGGTATTTTGAATTATGCATCCTTTGGGAGGTCATGGTAGAAGAGTTGTAGCAAAATATCCCTAACTGCATCCTCTGGGAAGTCATGGTATTTTGACTTCTGGGAGATATAACCAAATCGTTCCATATAATCTTCGAGGGTCTCTTCTTCTAACTATTGGATTTTAAAGATGTCATTACGAGACTCCTTGGTCTTGCAGTAGTATTGGTACTTTTTAAGAAATATATCCTTCATGACAGCTTCCCAAGACCTAATATTGGATTCTCCCAACCCCATGAACCATCTTAGTGCAGAGTCTTTGCGGATGGCCGGAAAGAGTTTTAGTTTCTGTGCATCTTGTATGTCGTTGTAACTCCTACACAAGATGTCGAATTCAAATAGGAAGGTGTCTGGATCTTCACTGTTTTTACCATAAAAGGTGGGCAGTGTTGAGAGAGGAATATTCTTCATGTTGACATTTGGGGTGGTGTCCAAAATTGGAAACCCGAATGTAGTTTCGGTTTGGTTTCCAGTTTCTTCTTCCTCCTCGTGTCTTACATTGTTATGGTCCTCTTGATCATCCATATTGGTTTGATTTCCAAAAAGAGAGTACCTAGGTGGTTTTATCTTTGAAGAGAACAAGGTTTCCCTTTGATGGAAGGGTATTCCTAATGATTGGATGTCTGGGACTCTACTCGAGTCGGTTGAGACTATTGGTGCCAAAGTTTTTGTGTCAATCTGAGAGATAATTACGTTGGTTGAACTACCAAACAAAATATTCACATGTTCAGGGTCTATGATGTCCTCAAATTTAGGATCTCCTGGTGGTGGTGTAAAAGAAAAGGTTGTATTGTTTGGTTCTACAGAAGGCTCGAGTGGTCTTGCCTCCTATCCCAATACGATTGATGCTTCAATTTCTTGTTCTATAGTTCTCCCTATGTTAGTCTCTCCAAAGACTATTTTAGCTCTTTGAGTTGAGATAGCTCATGTTTTTCGATATCGGTCTATGGAGCTTATGAGTGGAGTGTTCCTTCCCCCAAAAAGATCGGAAGGAACCTTGGTTGAAAGGTCTGATTTAGATTTAATGTATCTACCTTTTGGATCTCCAGGTCTATTCATTAGAGTAAACAAAAAAAAAAAGAAATACTACCATTGGGTTTGGGGGAGCCTGCAATAGCAGATGCGCAGGTTGTTACCTCTTGTCTTAAAGTTCCTCCACCACCAATCTAATGCTAAGGTCTAGAAATGATCTATTTCCTAACTATTTCCTACCTTGAGACAACTCCCCGACAATGACACCAAAAATGATGGGGGTTCTATATGCACTAAAAACACACTAAAAAACCCTCAATTAAATTGTCAACCCGAGGTAAGTAAACTTAGAGTTGTAGCAAAATATATGCCAAGGTAGAAGGGATGGAAGGAGTATAGTCTAACTAAGTAAGTGGTTGTCTAAGGGATAATCTATTTAAGAAAAGCTATCTAATGATCAAACCATACTAAGGAACTTAAACTATGTAACATAAGTAACTTTTGAACAAAGGATCGATGGATAGTTCTAGGAAAGAAAATGAAAACCCTACTTAAAGCAAACTAGTTCAATCATAACAATAATCAAAAGCAAACTATTTATCTAATAAGCAAATATCAACAACAAACTATTTGTAAATAACCTACTTAAATTCAATAAGCAACTATCCTGTGAAAGCAAGCAAATAAACAAGCAACTACACTATCAAAGCAAGAATAGACAAGTAAGAAATTAACCTATTAAAGCAAGTAAACAACTAACTAACCTAGGATACCTTCTACAGCAAGTAAACTAATTAAGATTACTCAATAAGCAACTCACTAAGCTAAGAGACAAGTGAACTCTATTCTTAAACTAATCTTCACAACTATTTCTAATACAAAAGGAAATCTACTAAATGGAAAGCATCATGATAATAAAATCAATTAACAACTAATCTCTATGACAAGCAAACTACTCTTTAACGTACCAAAGAAAAAGATTATATATCCTACAAAAGAAAGAAAACTATCTTCTAGTCTATGAAAACTCATATATAGTGTTGATGGTTGTGTGAATGTCTCTGATGTCTTATAATATCACGATGGAATTTAACAATGAAAGATAATTCAAGAGGGATAAACTCAATATTGACTTCAATAGCAAAGTGAAAAATGTGAATTAGGCAATCCAATGAGAACTTAGCCATTACGAAAACAACATCAACTATCATGCATGTCCATGTGATTACTTAATCATGCATTAACCATCAACAGTAAAAAGCTACTACTCTATGAAATTCAATTGCACTCTACACTACATAAGCAAACTCCTACTATACTAAATTCAATCATTAACTACAACTTGGAATTGCAACCTAAATCTAAGAAAGAAATTGCACGAAGTAAGCTAAACTAGTTCTATTTGACAATACAAATTGAAAAAAGAGAAATGCTTATAAACAGGAATTAAACATTATGCTAGCATATGACAAGTAAGAAAATGAGAAATTTACTCAACAACTAGATGAGAAAAGACTAAATAACAATTGAATAAGCAATCTAAAAATGAAAACTAGAACTAATACTATCCATACACTGAAGCTCCGTCAAGGAAAGCATGAATTAAAATTCTATTCTAAAACTATGTTTTAAACTATATTTTAAACTTCATTTTAAACTTTATTTCAACATAAAGAAAGCCTAATCTATCATCTAATCACACAGGGGCTTAGTGCCTAATTTTGCAAGCTTGCTTCTATCATCTACAAAGCCATTTCATATTAACAAGAACCTCCATATCAACCTGCAAAACTGAATTAAACCAATTAAATCGTAAACAACAAATTATAGAACAAAGAAGTAAACTAACAATTCATGTACAGGAAATTAAATAGAAAGACATATATGCTATGTAATTCATAAACAAACTCATCGAGAAGTTACCCAGACTGTTGGTGGGTCCCCCAACAAGTCGTGATCACTCCTCAAATGCACACCATGAACTCAACAAAGCGATTTCACCATTAAAACTTTAAAACACAGGTTTACACAGTCTAGCAAAATGAAAATGGAAAAACAGAGCTAAAATCGCTTTTGTCTCTAACATGCGACTTCTTAAATTTTGTCTGACCACTGAGGTGGTATTTATAAGCTTTACAAACTGATAGGTCGACCACTGGAGGGTCGAACCTCTTCTAAAAATAGTAAATTACATTAATGATGCCCTAACTGCCGAAATGAAGCGAGCCAATAATCGCCCAACATAACAACCCAAATCGAGTTGTCAAGGGTTCAGTAGCTAAAGGGCATGAGCATGAGCAAAACCCATGTCTTTGATTTTCCCACCACTGGTTGCCAATACCATAACCTCCAAATCGCCCATCGTTTTTGTGTAGGACGGAGTGTTGGATGGAGTATCGGACTAAGTGTCAGATGGAGTACCGGACTGAGTGTCGGAAGAAAAAACATGTTGCGATTTTTCCCTGTGACACCAAAAAATGTGAATTAGATCCCTAGAAACATAAAAACATACTGAATTATAATGAAGATCATCATAAAACATGAATTATGCATACCTATGTGGATCAAAGCATTTTGGCACAAAATCTCTTCAAAAACTTCTCCAAAACATGAAAACGCATATATACATTCGGCAAAAGTATCTAATTAACGTCATAAAATCGATCATATCTCGGGCCCAACATTACCCCCACACTTATGATTTTGCAGGTCCCACTGCAAACAAAAACAAATTACCACTCATGACTAAGCTTGTTGAGGAGGATCAGCTTTAAAAGCTTATCCTTCTTGTTGTGAAGACTTTGCCTTATGCCTCTTGTGTTGCTTCAGTTGTGCTCTGAGGCTGCAATTGGATTTGATCATCTCATCAACCAACCATTGAAGGGAGTTTACCTTTGCTTGGAGGACTACTTTATCATGATGAAGGTGTGTGTCTATTGTCTTCATTTCTTCCAACTGTTGCATAAGATGAAAATTCTATTTTTGTAGCTTCTCAATGGCTGGGGCAGAATCAGTGATCTCGGAGGAAGCCTTAGATCCTTTGAAAGATGTAGACAATCTATCATTCTTAGGATCTAGGGTAGGCATTGGTGAAGTAGGAGTAATAGGGGGTTGATAAGGAGTGGTAGGCTCTAATTTTGTCTTTCTTTGTGGCTCTAATCCATCTGCAGAAACTTCCCTAAGTTTCTTGTGAGGGCTCTCAATATCGAAGGACACTTGGATAGGGTCCGAAGTAGGCAAGGGTTTTGCATAAGGTTTTTCTCTTGTGCTCTAGGTACTCTTTCGAAAGGTCCCTTTGTCAAATCGGTTGGCTCCTCTCCTATTTGTGGGAACTATAGGAAAGGTTTGTTGAATCACTTCTTACAGATTTTTAGGTGTGGGATCAAGAGATATTGAAGGCATCTAAATGTTAGCAATAGGCTTCTTTTGATCTTTAATCTTGTTCTTTTTACCCAATGAGGATGTAGGCGTGTCAACAAGCTTTTTGAATTGTTCCAGAAAAGAAATGGTTTGTGAAAGGGGGTTTGGAGTCCTTGCAGAGAGGGGCTTGGATGGAGAGATAGTCCTTAGGCCAAGTGGATTTTTCCCAATCTTAATTGTCAAGTGAGGGTTTGCAAATTGATAGATAAATGCATCCCAAGTTTGACATTGTTTTTATAATTCGACTAGAACAAGGACTTTGATTAGGCCATGGTGAAAGAGGTTGTTGTGAGGATTAGTTACGTTCTTCTTCACTTGAGAGGACATCTTTTCCAAGCTCTTTAGAAAGTAGAAGGGAAAATTTAAAGGTTTGTTGAACTGAAAACGAGCTAGAAATATGAAATGATAGGCTTTGAAAGTGGAATATCTACCTTCCCATGTGATCAACCTAGTGATGGCGATGAGAGGGTTGATCAATTCCTCCTTTATCCATTCCTTAGAATATCCTTTTTCTCCTGAAATGTTATGGAATTCGGGCTTAAAAACCCTGTTATAACTTGAGCTCAACAGTTGGTGGTTTTCAAACCAGCTATCTCCCATTCTTGGAAGCTTCATGGCTACAGCAATGGACTTCTTTGAGACCCCAAAGGTAATAGACCCCACGTGTGTTGTCTTCCCATCGAAACCAAGGGAAAATTGCATGGATATTCCATCATCATGGACCTACAAGTGAGATAAAAATGGCCCCCAGCCTGCGTGCAAAAACACCTCTCTGCACTGTGAAAACTCGGGAATGGTGAAAAGATCTACATAGGAAGAGGGTTCATACCTCTTGGGCATTGTGATGAGGTGAAGAAATAGGCAGAGGCAAAATTCACCAAGAGAGGGTACGATTGGGCCAAGGAATGGCACGAATTGAGAAAGGGTCGAGCATGATTTGAACAGGGGAAGGAATGACAAAGGCTGAGTGCATTCTCTAAGATAGGGGCAAGGAAAATGGCAGAGGTGAATTGGGATAATAGGTAACCCATCCCATTTTTTAATGTGCATAGGGTGGAGTTGGTTGCACACATGCGCGCACGAGTTTCCATGTGTGGGCACTTTTGAATTCAAAGGCACGTGTTTTTGGAGGCAAGCTTAATGATGCGTAGTTAGATCAATGTCCAAGTCTTTTGAATTGGACATTTGTTCATGAACATGTCTAAATTTTGCATCCTCACTCTTAATTGCTTGCAACCAATTCAATTAAATATCATCGATTCCTATTTACCTGGAATTGTGGACAGTTATTGGTGTGTAAATTCATATGGCACTTCGTTTGGCACCTCATACAGCACCTCATACGGCACCTCATATGGCACTTCATACGGAACCTCTATGTTAAACACATTTTTACCTCCTGTAATGGATAGCCTGCAATATTGAAATGTTTTTGACAATCACAGTGGTTAAGAGCAGAGGCAAAATGATCCCTTGTTGATGATTTTGCCACCATGCTCACTCAATCCTCTTGCAAAGGACATGTAATGTCAAAGCCTACAATGAACAACTTATCTCAAGCATAGGACATGTAATGTCAAACCTACAATGAACAGCTTATAGCAAGCATAGGACATGTAATGTCAAACCTACAATGTACAACTTGTAACAAAAATAAACCGATAGAGTGGTATGTTAAGTATATGTTCAGCAATGTATAGCACACAAGAGTTTAGCACTTCAAAAATAAAATGATTGTTGATGTAATAACCTGTATCATGAAAATAATACAAAAATTATTACAAATATTTATTTCTCTAGGCAATGATCATTTGTCAACCCATGAACCCCTCCCCCACACCTAAGTATTGTGACACCTCACAATCAAAATTATAGGAAACCAATCAATTCCCCCAATAGCCAAAGATTTATAGTATGTCAAGTGTAAATATAAATTTCATAGATTGGTCTGACGAGATGGTTAGAAGATGGCCCCACCTATAGGATAAGAGATCCTATATATAGATAAGAAGAGGTAGGCAAGAGAGTTTTGAGATAGTCTTAGAGCTAGTTCCCAATGGAAAGTTTATGGAGTTCATTAACCTTAGCTTAACCATACAAACTTCATGTCAACTTTGTCTGCAAGTAATGTCGTACATCAGGACAAGTTTAAATTTATTATTTATTTTTGTCAGATTACCATCCTCGCTAGGTAGAATTCCCCGCTACCAGCAAGTTTGTTCAGTACTCCGACAGTTTTACCTAGTCATACCATAGGCCAACCCCGCTTCCATTAGACTTGTTCAATATCCCGACGGGTTAGCCTCTTACACCCTCAGAGACTAGCCCTCCATCTTTTAATATTTTAGTATAAGATTGCTTTATGCAAGAAGATGAGGGGACAACTCTGAAAACAAAATTTCCTTTCTTTTTTTAATTGGGATGGTATTTATGTTAGAGGATGACTTTTCGTTATATTAATTAGTGATTGTCCCAATGTAAGGTGTACTTAAGAGGACGTGGCCTATCTAAAGATATGATATAATCAAGCTATTTAGTGTGTAGTGGATGGTACCATTGAGAAAGAACAGAAAGGTATCTCTATGCTCAACTCACTTTCTTCTTTTGTAGTTATTGTGATGTTTCCATGACTAACCGCTAATTATACCTCCTTGTTACTCTTTAATAAAGACACTTTACTCACTTACTTAGGTTTCTTGGAAAAAAAACTGTACAAGAGACCTCTAAGCTTGGTGAAGAGTTTCAAGAGACACTTCTTTGGAATGCCTTAAGAAAATGAAATGTTTTGCAAGAATATGGCTAAGTACAGTAAGTCAATATTCATTTGATTCTTAGTAGACAACAAAATTCAAGTGTAACAATGTTTTGAAGAAAAATCCTTCTTTTATATTTCCTTGAAATTGTTTGCTCCTGGTGAAATAAATACTTACAGAAATCTCTAGAATTGCCTTATTAACAAAATTCAAAGATTGTTTACATATGTACAGTAGAAAATTCATAAAAAAATTCAAGAATAAGGGGGGACTTCCCCATATACTAAGGCCAATGCCTTTTCAGTTGACATGACCCATATAAAATCCTCTTTGGAAATGGGCTTATGATAAAATTTGAATCGGTGTCCATTTGCTACAAAGGAGACTTGTCCATTGTCAATTGTTTTGATTTTTATAGCTCCATTGTCATATACAGTGTCTACCTCATAAGGGCCCAACCATTGGGTGGTGATTTTTCCTTTGAAGGTTTTGAATCGAGAGTCAAACAACAAAGGCCAATCACCAGGTTTGAAGTGTTTCTCCTTAATAAACTTGTCATCCCACTTGCTCCTCTGGTTTTGGACTAATATTGTTCGTTGGATGGCATCTTTCCTGATTTCATCCAAGTCATTCAATTTAGGGCTCATTTCTTCTGAGCCTCATCTAAGTTTAATCCCAATTCTATGGCAATGCGGAAGGTCCTTACTTGGAATGTTATTGGTAGAAGTACTTGTTTCCCATACACTAGCTCATAAGGGGTATGCCTAGTGGTATTTCTCCAGGTGGTCTGGTATGCCCACAAAGCCTCTAGAAGCCTATCAACCCAATCTCGGTGATGTAATTGAACAATCTTGGTCAAGATAGCTTCCAAAACTTTGTTTGTAGATTCTACCTGACCATTGGCTTGTGGGTGGTATGGAGAAGATTTATAGTGCTTAATCCCATATTTCTCTGTTAACTCTCTCATCATCTTGGAAGTGAATTGAGTGCCTTGATCTGTAACAATTTCATGAGGGACACTGAAGTAGGTAAAGATGTCATCATATATGAATTCGACGACAGACTTCTTTGTAGCCCTAAATAGGTATTTTTCCTCTACCCACTTGGTGACATAGTCCGTAGAAACCAAAATATAGTTCTTCTTATGGGACATCGGTGAAATTGGCCCTACAAAGTCAAGGGCCCATTTTTCGAAGGGTTCTATCATAACTTGGGCACGCAAGGGAATTTCGTTAGCTAATGTAGGTCTTCCTATCCTTTGGAAACTATCACAACTTCTCACATACTTGGCAGTATCTTTGAAAATGTTGGGCCAATAGTAACCTGAATGTAGCACCTTATATGTTGTGTGTTTGTCAGAAAAATGACCACCGCATGGTCCATCATGACAACTTCGTAGTATTTCTAGTACCTCATCTTCTTGGACACATCTACGAGTAATCAAATCAGAACCTGTGCGAAAAAGTTCATGGCCAACCCAAGAGTAATTAGCACTCTATGTAACAATTTTACACTTTTCATGAGGTGACAAATGAGATGGTAACTTCTTAGTAGCCAAATAGTTGTCCATATCCACAAACCATGGGGTATTGACAAAGAGGGAAAAAAGGTGTTCGTCTGGGAAACTATCATCTATAGGGATATCATCATCATCCTCATTTTTTATTCGTGAAAGGAAATCAACTACCATGTTATCCTTTCCAGGTCGGTCAAGCACAGTGATATTAAATTATTTCAATAACAGGAGCCACCTAGTCACTCGAGCATTAGTTATGGGTTTATTCATGAGAAATCTAATGGCAGAATGATTTGTATGTACAAATACTTCGTAACTTGTAATTTAATGACAAAACTTGTTAATAGCATGAACAACTTTCAAGAATTCCTTCTCGATGATTGTGTAGTTTAACTCGGCAGGGGACAAGTTCTTGATCACAAAATAAATGGCATAGGACTGTTGGTCCTCTTTCTGCCCTAATACTCCTCTTATTGCGATGTCGAAGGCATCAGTAGATATGTGAAATGGGAGAGTCCAATTGGGCCCTCTAATAACTGGTGCCATAGATAATTTATCTTTCATGGTTTCAAAGGTAGTTTGACACTACTCAGTCCAAACAAAATCAACATCTTTTATTAACAATCCAAACATAGGTGCAACAATCTTTGAAAAAATTTCAATAAACCGTCGGTAGTATCCGGAATGTCCAAGAAATATTCTCACCTCTTTATAAGTCTTGGGGGGTGGAATTCTAATGATGACCTTAATCTTTGCAGGATCGACTTTTATCCTTTCAGATGAAACATGATGTCCTAGAACCACTCCTTCAGTTAATAACATTTTGCATTTTTCATGACTTAGAGAGAGGTTCATTTCTTGGCATATGATAAGGACTTTTTCTAAGTTATCTAAGGTTTCCTGGTAAGTATTGACATAAACTGTGAAGTCATCCATGTAGACCTCCACACAATCATGAATAAGATCAGAAAATATCCCTAGTACTGCTCATTGAAATGTGGCAGAGGCATTGCACAATCCAAATAGTAATACCCTATAGGCATAGGTGCCCCAAGGAAAAGTAAAGGTAGTATTGTCCTGGTCCTCAAGTGCTATGAGAATTTGATTGTACCTGTTGTACCCATCTAAAAAGGAAAAATACTTATTTCTAGACAAGGTATCCAGAACTTGTTAAATGAAAGGAAGAGGAAAGTAGTCTTTTAGAGGGGCTTTGTTGAGTTCCCAGAAATCAACACAAATTCTCCATTTCCTAATCACTTTATTTGGAACCACTACAAGCGAGGATACCCACTTATTGTCGGATATGGGATATGTTTTTCCTGAGTTTATACTTAAGTCTCAAAGCATAATGTCAGGCATCAAGAAATAAGGAAAGTCTTAATGTTTGTGTTTTTTACCTCAGCTTTGTGATAAAAAATCCTAAATTGAATTAACAACATAACAGCTCAGAGGTCGTCTTCCGTATATGAGTTAAAATTATAAATATTGAATGTAATGGGAGAAAAACATAAAGTTGTTAAATAAAGCAAGGCATCAGTTACAAAAGAATCTTACTTTGTAACAGAAGAAGAAAATAGATTGAATAACCTTAAATGAAGCATAAAATGTAGCAATCTAATTAACTCACGGGTCTTGTGTTTACTAACAGTAAACACAGAGGAAAAATTGTTTGTTATCATATAAGTAAATGAAACGTAATCACAGTAGATGTTATACTAAGTTGTGATCAAGCATTCATCAAGGAAATATATAGAAAGATGTTGTAATGTGGAAAGACAAAAGAATACATACCTCAAATGAATGAAATATGGAATCTCAGGTCTGTATTTGTATTAATCCTGAATGAGGAGAGTTTTCTCAATTACATGTGGAAAAAATCAGCCCTTTGTTCATCTTGTCAATATGTATTTATACAAAAATGATTTTCAACCCTAGGCGGTTGGAAATTTCATTATTTATGAAAAGTGACGGTTACAAAATAAAAGACTTTGAACGCTTTTCTTAGTTTTCCTTTGTCTCTTTCCCATGCAGTACATGTTACCTCATTGGTTCTTTTAGGTACTCCCTTTTCCTTGCTCAATAAATTCGACACACCTGCCTACAAATTGTGCTACTAGCCCAGAAGGTTTTGTCACATCTTTTGCCTCAAAAATGTACAACTTCCTTTGTAATTGTGGCAGTCTATCTTCTATCCTTTTGTCTTCAACAGTCATTGATTGTAACTATATATTAGGCCTCATCATCCATCTATCTATCTAAGGGATGTCAATCTATTTTAACTGTGAAATTTCAAACTGATCTTCTTCTAAGCTTGCTTTGATATCAAGTTGATGTTTTACAATGTCAATTTGTCCCAGAACTTCAGAAAAATCATCTTTTCCGAGGCCTGGTGATTTTTTATTTAGTGAGTGAAAAACCTCTTCACAAGCCTCTTTTATTTCCTTAGCCAATATTTTACTCTCGGCTATATTGGCCTCCCTTGTTTTCAATATTATGTCACCTCTGACCTGCTCTACAACAGATAATCTGGGAATTACATAAATTTCTTCTCTAGTTGATGATACAACCGCTTATTGAAAAGTGCTTTGAGATGTAGTAGACTCTCTTTCTCTGAGACAAATGTTTTCCAATGATTGATTCACAACCCGGAACTAGTTTTGAATAATTTCCACCTTATCAAGAAGGCTTCGTTGCATTGATTCTAGTTGTTTAAATAATTCTAGTGTTTGTGCTTGAAAAATGGTTATATCTATAACCATGCTTTCAATCAATTCCAACTTGGCTTGTACTTGCTTCACTAATTCACTTTGCTGAATAACCTGCTTTTCGCTCGCTTGCACATTTTTGTGCATCTTATCAAGACTAGATTTGAGCAATTGAATTTTTTGTTTATCACAAGCTCTATCCTATTCAAGACCTTTATTGACTTCATCGCTGACATTGTTTTCTGTAATTCTTATTTGATTTTGCAACTGAATTATCATTTGATTTCTATGTTTCAATTTCTCTTCCAGATTCTCGACCAACCTCTGATTAGTTGTAGCAAAGGTGCCTAATGAACCAGTCATTTCCTTGGTGAGCTCTAAATCCTCCAAGCCATGTCCATCAAATATCATCCTTTGCCTTTTGGCTAATACCCATTCTTTCTAATGCTATTCTCTTTTAACTATGGCCCTTCTTTTCATGCTAAAGAAAAATTTCGAAGGAGGCATCTCTTCAAGAGGGATCGGGGTAAGATCACTTGCAAATGTAATTTCAAGACTAGGAGTTTCGAAACTTCATTGTAGAGGGGTTAGTGTTTTAATAGGACTTCCTATCTCTGTAACTATTTTTCCTTCTACTGTTTGTGAGGTATCAGTAGGGGTGAATGGTGATAAAGGAATTACCATTTGTTTATGTTTTAGTATTATCTCAGATTGAACCTTTTTCTGCTGCTCTAGATATCCTACCCTCGAGGCTTCTAATTCTTGTGTAGACACTTCGAGATTCTTTGGAATTTCTTCGGTAGTTTTTTTACCAGAAGACTCTGGTTCAAAAACTAGAGGTATGGATCCCTGCATGGGAGGGGTAGTTATCAATTCTCCCTATAGTATCTTGGGAAAACTACTCCATCTGTGCTTTTGGAAAGTGAAGAAACTAGCATGTTGGTCAGGTGATAACGCTTGAACTCTGCCTTGTACTTCCTCATATGATCTGATTCCCCTGACTATATCATCATATGGGGAATCTTCACGTGTATATATTTTCATATTGCATTGAGATAGGTTCTTTTTCACAATCTAGTATAGATCGTGTCTTTTGAATTCAATGTCGACCAATTTGACATCCTCTAAAGCTGCAGCCTCTACTTTGGAATGACCAAAATTCAACAAGGAAAACCTTCCAACCTGTAGAGGAAAGACTAGCCAAACTTTCTTTTGAGCTGATTTTAACTCTTTGCCAATGCCTCCTGTTACCGTTTGGTAATCCACTTCTCTGCACACTATTGTATCAGGAAAAAACTTTGGGAGAGCATGAGGGGAAACCGAGCATCCAGAAACCCTGATATAGGAGAAATTTTCTTCAATGAACCAATCTGCAACCTCTTTAAGGTTTCCCATAATTTGATCTGAAATCTGAGGAGGTGGATGACCATATAGTGTTTGATGAATGGGGATAACTACATTATGGCAGATTTCATAAAATAAATATTTGGCCTTTTCCTCCCATAGTTTGGAATAATAAAAATGGATAGGTTCGGCACTGGTTGGGCTCCAGCTCCAATTCATCAATGGGAATGGAGTCATAAAACAAATGGCATCCATGAAAAATGCAGACATATAAAAAGGGGTAGGTTGACCTTTTGACTTCTCCATTTGATACTCAGTAATTTTCTTGGCTAGGTTATCAGACAACATCTTAGCCTAGTCGAAAGTGAAACCCTCGGCTACCTCATGCATGATTGATACCCATTCCACCAGGAAATGAGTAGGGCTTTTCTTTCCAAATATTCTAAATACAATCATGGCTATATAGACCATATACTCATTTAATGATGTGGTGGAATAAATACCATGAGAGGCAGCTCTGAATTTCGCTGGAATTCCCCACCGGGTTTTAACTATATCTAGGTAGGTTCAGTCAAATTGCACACATTCTTTTTGTTGAAACGCCATCATGAATGTAGCATTATAAATATAATTTGGATTAGGGGATATTGTGTACATTACTTGGAGGTGTTTCATCCTGAAAGAGCCAACAGTGACCTTTTGGTGGTTGATGATGCTCCTGGTCTGCACATCGGTGTTTTCCAGAACCCATCTTATCATGTCATTATATGGCATGAGATTCGGTCTTGTAGCTATTTTATGAAGCTCAAATTCTACTCTAGTTTTGATTTTAGTGCCTTGAGTTTAGTTCTTTTCATCTCTAGAATCGTTTGGGAAATTTATAACTTCGTGCTCCAAGTTTACAAAAATCTGCGTCCATGATCTAATTGAATCTATAGCATGTGGCGTAGTATCAGACAGAACGTCTGTGTTCGTATTCGAACCTTCACCGACATCATCATTCTTCTTCGAAGTTTTCCTTGGTGTCATGATGTTATAAATAGAACGTGAATACTTGTTACAGGGGAGAATGTGTAAGCTTTCCTTGGATAAAACTCACTACTTTGTTGAAGATAACAATGAAATTCAAAATAGAACCTCTTTATTTACGCTCAGCTTGAATTAATTCTAATCTTCTTTTACAGATAATGAATTTATTGGTTTTAATGAGGAAAGTACATATGGTGATATGTACTCTATGTTGGAGACCATTTCCTTTGATCCATAATTAATATCATTAAATATCGGCAATTCACGATCGGGAGTTTTGGATCGAACAAGATTTAAAAATCCTGAAAGCGAATGCATGAAATATTAATTAACACTGTTGTTTTTCTTTTAAGAAGTTAATTAATCATGTTTAAAACTCAATGCTTTCAAGAACTTCGGGTTTCGGGATTTTTTAGATGTGATGAATGTAAAACCCTCGATTCCCGAAACGTGAAATGATTAACTTCTTTGACTTAGTTTAATTTAATTAATCAGGATTTACTCTTTTGGCATTCTACTACTCATCTTTCGGGTATCGGGATTTCGAAAGTTAAAACATAAGGAAATATCTAAAACGTGAAACTACGAAGAAACTTTCAGCAGTTTGATTCATTAATCATTTGGCGACTCCACAAATTTGAGAGATTTAAGATCTTTTGATCATATGAAAACTTCATCAACGATAGGATTCAAATGTGTGTTGTCCTTATTTAAGAGAAAAAAGAAAATTATTAAAGTCTAAAGTTTAGAAAAATATGTGTTCCAACATAGGCTCCATTTAGGGATCGTGTCTCCCTACGAGACGTCGAAGAACAGTAGACCAATTTATTTTATTGGGTAAATGGAGTCACTATTAAATTTCTGTGAAACACATTCTGAAAAAGAACACGCAGAAGGATTTAGGATTTCATCCTTATCTCTAAAAACTTTCAAAACTTAATCATTCACTGATCTTGAGTTTTAGGCTTATCAATGGCTTCCTTTTCTTAAAACTGACTTCAATTTTTTTTAAGATAATCAAAACAACATTAATTGTTCTACTAGGCTCTATTCGATTTTTTCCGCTTCAAGGTAAAGTAATTTCAATGTTTTTAGTGAAGGAGTCACGTGTTAGCTTAGAATGTAGATCTAGTCGAAAAGAAAACTAGTTACCAGAGTACATTATAATTCATGTATAACAGCCTTGCAGATATCATAGACAATGCTTCACTGTAAGTGAGCCTATTCAATACCCCGGTGAAGTTATCTAATTTCCCATATTGAATTTCCTTTCACCACTTCAATTAGTAATTTTTCATTTAAATGCTGAGATGGGGGCAATCATTTCATGAATTTCCTTTCACCATCTGTCTTATATATTTTAAAACATGAAGTGGGGGCAATCAATTTGTATAAAATATACCAGGGATGATATCTTTTCATAATTTAGCAACAGAGGTATGTCAACTCACTTTGATTACTTTGGACTAATCCTCCTTTGACCTTCAAAACACCTTCATCTACAGGGAAGTTCTCAATGGGGATTTTTTATTTTCCAGGGACTTTCCTTGAGCGAAACTGATCAATTTAAACCTATTAGAAGGGCTAATATAGTTAGGATTAACCTAGACATACTCTTTGTTCAGTCAAAATTTAGAGGAATCATAAGAAATTTTGCCTATTCTTGTTTTGAAGATTTGTATATGAGTTTTCAAAGCTAAGGAGAGACCCTTTTTCCTCTATGAAGACCATGGGATAGTATCAGGAATCATATGAAAATACGACTTCAAAATGAGCAGGGGACTCAGAAAAAGGTATCGATGTATTGTTGTAATCACCGTCACCCTTGTGTAAACTTTTTACTCGATCCTTGAAACTTTTTCTTTAAGGTCTTGTCATTGCTTTATTTTTTATTATAAGTTTTATTTCATTTTTTTTATTTTATTTAGAGAAAATTTCTTAATTATTAAAACATAATTTTTATATTCCTCTGATTATAGATTAGGTGACGATATTTGTACATGTGAGACTTCTGTCATACTAAGTGATTTTTCTCTGAAAATTTAAACGAGTCTGAAACTCATACCTCATATTTACTCGTATATTTACAACCAAGTAAACTATTTTCTTATCACCTATTTCGAGAGAAAGCTAACGTTCTGATGTGTGCATGTCAATTTATGATATCCCTTATCTCTTGGCTATCGGCAAGTATCCTGCATGACAATAACATGAAAAGTGTCAGGAACTTACGCAGACCAAAACTCTATGTGCTACTTATTTTATATTTTGATCTTTTTATTATGAAATCAACCAACCTAATTTATTTACATTGAAAGTAAAAACTTACCTCGGAAAATGAAATTGTAAACAACAAATGTGAAAAACAACCTGGTATGTACAATGACAGTTTGGAATTGTATTACTGCATAAAATGCTTCATGTAACGCCCATTTATAGGGGCGTTAAGGATTTTACCATCCAGATTTTCTAACAGAAATGAATTCTTCCCTTATGAAGCTATGATTTTGAAAGGTCCGCACCAGATATGATCAAATTTACCATGCTTTTCTTAATATTCCTTCCTAGCATCCCACTTTAAAACCAAGTCACCAAGGAGGAATTCCCTATCTTTAGCTTTTTGGTCAAACAATACTTTCATGTTATCCTGATACTTCTATAGTTTTTCATCTACTTCAGCCCTATTTTGTTGAACTTCAATCATTTTATTTATTCTTCTAGTAATGTCATTTGTCTCTTCTTTTGAGTCTTTCTAGAGTTTCATTACGGGCAGTGCGAAATTTATGGGTAAAAAAACATCAGTACTATATACCATCTGAAATGGGGACATTCCAATGGATCTTTTTGTGCCTATTTTGTTACCCCATAAAGCATATTTCAAATGTACATGCCATGTTTTCTTATTTTCACTCAGCACTTTTTTAATTATGGTTATCGAGCTCTTGTTTGAGGATTTGGCTAATCCATTGCTCTGTAGATAGTAGGCCATAGAATTTCCTAGTACAATATTGTACTTTTGACAAAAACTTATCATGGCCATGGATTTGAAATCTTGAGCATTATCAGTAATTATTTTCCGAGGATAGCCAGATCTTGATAGAATGTTCTCTTCCAAGAAATTGATCACCACTGTGTTTGTTGCATTTAATGTAGGAATGGCTTCTACCCATTTAGTAAAATAATCGGTAACAGTCAAAATCCACTTATGTTGAGCACTAGAATGTGTATTTATTTCACTGATGAAATCAAGACCCCATTGTTGAAATGGGGCTTCAGATTTAACTTGAACCAAAGGCAGTGCATGAACCTTTTGCTTGCCTGTGAACAATTGACAGGGGTTAAAAGCTCTAACCTTAGCATTCACATCATTGAATAATTTCGGCCAATAATAACCAGCTCTTAGGATTTTGTGGGCCATTTCTCTCCATGTGTGATGTCCTCCACACACTCCTTTGTGAAATTCATTTATAACTTTCTTTGTTTCATATCTACTAAACAGCTCAATAAGAAACCCAAAGGATCCTTCCAATATAGTTGACCATCTACGATGCAATATTTCACTACATGTAACTTCAATGTTATAGCTTTAGATGGAGATAGGTCACTGGGGCATTGAAGAGTCAGAAGATCTAAAAGAATGTCACTATACTAAGATGAAGAAGAGAATTTTTCTAAAATTCTGGTTGCGGGTATAGTAACATCAAATTCATTTATATCTAAAAATCCCTCATACTCTTGCAGATGATTTATTCCGAGTGCTTTAAAATTTGATTCAGCTAATAGCTTGGCCAAGCCCTGACCTTTTACAAGTTTGTTCAGTTTTACTCCCAAGTCAAACTCCTAGATTTTAGCAAGCCATCGGCCCCTCCTTCCATCGCTATCGGGTTGAACCAATATATCTTTAACAGAACTGGTGGGTACATATGCAATTATTTTATAATGTAGTACATATTTCCTGAAAGCCTTTAGGGCCTTCACCATTGTGTAATCTTTCTTTTCCAATATATCATATTTGTGTTCAGCATCTCTAAGAATTTTACTAAAAAAAGAAATTGGTTGTTCGAAACCCTCATCATTCTTTTGTAACAGTACAAATGCAATAGTATGTTCAGAGGTGAATGAAAAAATCAAAAATTCTTTCATATAATCTGGGCTTGCTAGTACCGGTGCTTCACCTATAATCTTATTAATATGTTCGAATGATTCCTTGGCTTCGCTTGTCCACTTGACCTCGATGTCCTTCTTGAGAATATATGTAATCAATTTTACAATTTCAGTGAAATTTGGGATGAATATTCTTAGAAAAATATTTTTTCCTAAATATGATTGGATCTCCTTTCTATTTCTAGGAATATTAATAGTATCTATAGCTTCCACCCTCTTTGGATCAATTTTAATTCCATTTTTTGATACTATATGGCCCAAGAGTTTACATTCCTGCATTGCAAAATGAGATTTCTTGGGATTCAGAGACAAACCAAATTTCCGACATTTCTCAAAAGTATGTTTGAGGTGCAACAGGTGCTCTGCATCATATTTAGAAAACACAGTTAGATCATCAAGATAAATAACAACAAACTTATCTCTTTCACCGACAAAGGTGATGTCCATGGCTCGCTAAAAAGTGGCTCCTGCGTTCATCAAAGCGAATGGCATTTTATCATATATAAAAGTACCCCATGGGGTAGTGAACGTAGTTTTCTCTTTATCATCCTCATGAACAGAAATTTGATTATAGCCTGAAAATCCATCAATCATAGACATTATGTTTTCTCCTACCACCTTTTCCAATACATGATCCATTTTAGGCAATGGATAATTATCTTTGAGTGATGATCTGTTTAAATTTGTTAAGTCAACACAGAGTCTGATTTCACCATTTTTCTTCCTGGCCTGAACTAAATTAGCTACCCATTCAGAGTATCTTAGTGGGACAATGATCTTAGCATCCAAGAGTTTATTTACATCTTTATCTATCACAGGTAGTAGTATAGGATTTATCTGTCTGAGCTTCTGCTTGAATGGTTTAACACCTTGCTTCAGAGGAATATTGTGTTCGATTATGGTGGTATCATCAGTTCTTAATTCATCATAGGACCAAGAAAAAATGTCCTTATAGTACTTGAGTAGCTCAGCATATTTTCTTTTTATTTTAGGAGGAAGGTATTTGGATATTTTAACTAGCCTCGGAATTTCTTTAGTGCCTATATCACAGTCTTCAACTTCTTCAGGCTAAGGATGTAAAGTAGATTTCAAGGGAATATCATCATGATTAAATAATCTCTCCAAGGGAATCAAACCTTTAGGGATCTGATTATTTTTCAATAACAACATGCGGTGATTAGCGATTGTATCTTGAAACTTCTGAGGATCTTCTCCTTCCTGCATAATCCAAACAGGGTCATTTTGATTTTCCTAATCAATATTTGTTTCAGCAAATTCATCCACCATCTCTAAAAATTGTCTGATTTGATCATCATCTTTGAAGACCTACCAGTGTTTCATATTGTTTGGTATTGATGGTTTGTGCCTCATTTCTATATGATACTTCAATTGGAAGTTCGTAGGAGGTACAAACGTTGAGGCTGCTTTGGCCATTGAATCTGCATGTTGATTTTCTGTTTTGGGGATATAGTGAACATTAACTGATGAGAAAAAAATTTCAATTAGATCTCAGGAACAATTTCTGTAAGACCTTAACCTTGGGTGTTTATCCTGATATTGACGATTTATCTGTTTTATAATTAATTATGCATCACCATAAACTTCCAAGTTTTTAATTTTCAACTTCCTAGCAGCCTCTAATCCTAAGACCAGGGCTTCATATTCACATACATTATTAGTGTAATCGATGTCCCACTGTAACATGTAATAAAAAGGGATAATAAGCTCATTTCCAGGTGCCACAAACAGAACTCTAGCTCCTGCTCCTTCACAAGAAGAAGCACCATCAAAATACATTTTCCAAACTCCAGTACTATATACATATTTATTTGTTTTTTCTATTTTTTCTTTTTCTGTACAACTTTATTCTATACAGTCCTCTAAATCATCATCAATGGATAAAATACAATTTCCTACATCCTGATCTGTGACATAAACAGGGTAATTATTCGGATTCAGCAGGTCACTTACTGTATATGTCAACCTTGTCTCTTTGTACAAGTGGGTAAATTGTCCACCGAAGATTGGGATTGTGGCATATGTCATGTCGAATTGAAGGCATCCTCCCAGTTTGTCACCCCAAAACCTGGATAACAATATGCCATACTTTGGAGGTATATCAGCAACAACCACATCCATCAGAACACTTTTGCAGGAATCTACGCAAGATTAACCACTAAATATTTAATCATGCCCACACATTTAACTTTTTTCAAATGAAAAGAATATAGATCTTTGTATGGTCGAGTAATTTCGAGACCAATTCTATCCATAATACCTTTGGGCATCACATTATGGGAAGCTCCAGAATCCAACATGCAATTATTAAGAAGATGATCATGCACAGTTAGTGTAATGTAGAAAGGAGCAACAGTATCTCTGGCACATTCAAAATGTGGACCAAAAATTATATTCGGTTTATCATCTTCTAAATTTATGACATCGGCCTGACTTTCAGTATCTGAAAAATTTATCATTTTAGCAATTTGTTTTCTGTATGTAGGGTTTTTTGCCAATTCAACCAGAGGTACAGGAATCTTGATCTAATTAATCTCATTCTATAGATTGAAATTTCTCGTTGTCTTATCGACTTGTCTGGTTTGGATTTCTATCTCCCTTTTTTCTAATTTATCGGTTTGTGTTGCTTTTGTTTCAACCGGGTTTGTTTTTACAGTCTGTGTTCTGACTACTTTTGTATTGACATTATGTGTCTCAGCTAATGGTTGAGTTGTCTCATTATCTTTTCTCTTTGACAGAATTTTATTCGGTTGAGCAATTGTGATATTTCTATCTCTAGGCCTTAGATTATACTTTTGCTTAAGCTCAACCATTATATTATCGGTGATTCCTTGATAAGCCTATTCTTCTGTATTATTTATGCTTTCATCATGATTAGACCAATATTTTGTATTTAGAGACTTTTCATAATCTTGTTTCGTCAAAAAAGGTTCTCGGCAATCATCACCAAGATTATTCATATCTTCTTCTAACTCCTCAAAGTTTCGTAGGTCCTCTCCTCCTATAAAATTTTCATTCTTAAAGGGGGGTTGAATATTTTGATCTTCATTCTTGATCTGTCTTTATTGGATTTGATGATTAGGATTTCTTCTGAATTCTTTTCTACAAAACTGATCATTCTTAGATTGGTCCAATTCCATTTTCGAGATTTTATTTGACAATTCTTTTATAATTTTTACCATGCCATCCATCTTATCTTCCGAGGACCTCCTAGATCCGGAGGGTCCTGCTTGTTCTTTGTATCGTCTGATTTCTTTATTTCTCATTTTGAATTTATCTTTTAACTTCCCTGATGCCATCATGTTTGACTCAATTTCTACAGCATCGTCCTGCATTTTAGTGAGGTCGACATACCTTCTTTCCCTCAACAACAGATCAAAATCAGGCTCGAAAGCCCCAACAAAAGTTACATTTGCTATAGGTTGAGAGGGTTTAATCTCAACTGGGATATTGTTATATAATTTATTAAACCTTTGAGTGAATTCAATAACTATCTCTGAATTTTTCTTTCTTAAAGCTCCAAACTCAGTTAGATAATAAAGGTGATCTTTTCTCTCTCCCCATTGTCTAGGAAAGTCACTTTCTAATTCATCGTATGATCCTATGGAATCCACCGAAAATCCTCAAAACCAGGGTCTCACCTATCCTTCAAATGTTTGAACTATAAGCCTCAAATAAACATCCTTGTGCTCAAGTTCAAGGATATCAGCGAATTGATCGAAGAAATTTGTGTGCTCGGTTGCGGTTAAATCTCCCTCTCCGGTGATATTTGTCAGGTTTTTCATATACTTTTCGAGTAAATCATGGAAGGGAACTGGGAGGACCAAAGGAGCATACCTAGCAGCCACTTTAGCAAAAATTCTAGGAGTTAGAGGTAGTCCTTGACTACCTCCTCCTCCTCCTCCAGCACCATGTCCTCCTACACCTCCGCACCACCTCCTCTGACTGCAGCCATTGATAATTTAATAGATGCAACTTTGGATTTATAGGAAGGCTTGTCAAAAATATGTAGTGACCTTTTGGTCCCTTCAGGATTAAGCAAAAAAGGTTCAAGAGACAGAAAATATGAAAAAGAGGGAATAGGGAAATGGGGGCTAGGTTCTTCGGATTTACAAGATATATAAACGGGAGAACCAATAAGAGTCAGGACAGAGTATAAGATATCTTCTTCAAAACCTCGAGAGGTTGGAAGCTTGACTTCGAGAACTGATGAAATATCAATTGAAGCGGGTATTGAGATGGAGTTTTTACCTTTATTAGTAAAGGAGACAGTTGGAATGGTCTCAGATTTAATCTTGAGTGAAACCAACTTGGGTTTTAGGGTTTTGGCTTCGATTCTAAGAGTAAATGTTTCTCCAGAATAGAATTGGGTAAAATCTTTCTGTGGAGTTAACTGCTCAAATAAAACCTTAGTATTAGATTTGGGTTGATAAACCTTACTTGTTGATGCATTAGTCTTTTTAAGCTATCCCCTTGGTTTCAAAAAAAATTCAGGGTCAAATACAGAAAAAATATGCTTACCGTCTGGATTCTTTCTGGTATTTCTTCGACTAAATGTCAGTTTATTAGTTGCGGAGTCGCCAAGTTAAAGATAAAAATTAGCCTTATAATGTATTCAATCTTTTTTCACTATCAAAGAGAGAAAATTACCAATGTCATTCTCCCAGGGAAAAATAACTTTGTTTCTATGTCCCCAGCAACGGCGCCAAAAAGATGTTGTTCCTGAGTTTATACTTAAGTCTAAAAGCATAATGTCAAGCATCAAGAAATAAGGAAAGTCTTAATGTTTACATTTTTTACCTCAGCTTTGTGATAAAAATTCCTAAAATTTAATTAACAGCATAACAGCTCAGAGGTCATCTTCCGTATCTGAGTTAAAATCATAAATATTGAATGTAATGAGAGAAAAAACATAAATTTTTTAAACAAAGAAAGGCATCAATTGCAGAATAATCTTACTTTGTAACAGAAGAAGAAAATAGATTGAATAACCTTAAATGAAGCATAAAATGTAGCAATCTAATTAACTCACAAGTCTTGTGTTTACTAATAGTAAACATAGAGGAAAAATTGTTTTCTATCAGATAACTAAATGAAACGTAATCACATTAGATGTTGTACTAAGTTGTGATCAAGCATTCATCAAGGAAATATATAAAAAGATGTTGTAATGTGGAAAGACAGAAGAACACATAACTCAAATGAAAGAAATATGGAATCTTTAGTATGTATTTGTATTAATCCTCAATGAGGAGAGTTTTCTCAATTACATATGGAAAAAATCGGCCCTTTGTTCATCTTTTCAATATGTGTTTATACAAAAATGATTTTCCACCCTAGGTGGTTGGAAATTTCGTTATTTTTTAAAAGTGACGGTTACAAAATAAAAGACTTGGAATGTTTTGCTTAGTTTTCCTTTGTATCTTTCCCATGAAGTACATGTTACCTCATTGGTTCTTTGAGGTAATCCATTTTCCTCACTCAATACATTCAACACACTTGCCTACAAATTGTGCTACTAGCCTGGAAGGTTCTATCACATCTTTTGCCTAAAAAATGTACAACTTTCTTTGAAATTGTGGCAGTCTGTCTTCTATCCTTTTGTCTTCAGTAGTCATTGATTGTAACTATAGATTAGGCTTCATCAGCCATCTATCTATCTGAGGGATGTCAATCTATTTTAACTGTGAAATTTCAAACTGAGCTTCTTCTAAGCTTGCTTTGATATCAAGTTGATGTTTGAGAATGTCAGTTTGTCCCAGAACTTCAGAACAATCATCTTTTCTGAGGCCTAGTGATTTTTTATTTAATGAGTGAAAAACCTCTTCACAAGCCTCTTTGATTTCCTTATCCAATATTTTACTCTCGGCTATATTGGCCTCCCATGTTTTCAATATTATGTCACCTCTAACCTGGTCTGCAATAGATAATCTAGGAATTACAGAAATTTCTTCTCTAGTCGATGATACAACCACTTCTTGAAAAGTTCTTTGAGCTGTAGTAGACTCTCTTTCTCTGAGACAAATGTTTTCCAATGATTGATTCACAACCCAAAACTAGTTTTGAATAATTTCCAGCTTATCAAGAAGGCTTCGTTGTGCTAATTCTAGTTGTTTACATAATTCCAGTGCATGTGCTTGAAAAACGGTTATATCTATAACCATGCTTTCAATCAAGTCCAAATTGGCTTGTACTTGCTTCACTAATTCACTTTGTTGAATAACCTGCTTTTCGCTCGCTTGCACATTTTTGTGCATCTCATCAAGACTAGATTTGAGCAATTGAATTTCTTGTTTATCACTAGCTCTAGCATGTTCAAGCCCTTTATTCACTTCATCGCTGACATTATTTTCTGTAGTTCTTATTTGATTTTTCAATCGACTTGTCATGTGATTTCTCTGTTTCAATTGCTCTTCTAGATTCTCGATCGACCATTGATTAGCTGTAGCGAAGGCACTTAATGAACCAGCCATTTCCTTGGTGAGATTTGAATCCTCCAAGCCCTATCCATCAAATATCATCCTTTTACTTTTGGACAATACCCCATCTTTCTGATGTGATTATCTTTTAACTATGGCCCTTCTTTTCTTGCTAAATAAAATTTTTGAAGGAGGCATCTCTTCAAGTGGGATTGGGGTAAGATCACTTGCAAATGTAATTTCAGGACTAGGAGTTCTGAAACTTGACTGGAGAGGGGTTAGTGTTGTAATAGGATTGTCTATCTATGTAACTTGTTTTCCTTCTACTGTTTGTGAGGTATCAGTAGGGGTGATTGGAGATAAAGGAATTACCATGTGTTTCTGTTTTAGTATTGTCTCAAATTAAACATTTGTTTGTTGCTCTAGATATCCTGCCCTCGAGGCTTCTAATTGTTAATCCCTAAATAGATACTCATTACCCCTTAATTGGGGCATATTATATTAGTAATTTTATTTTATTTATGTCGTCTTTAGGCCATTAGATGTAATTATACCTCCTAGTCTCCTCTATATACCAAGGAGACATTTTCATTTTGAATCATCTTGTAATTCTACATTTATGTGGGCATAAGGAGGTTTCCCCCTCGAAGAGGATTATTATATGAATTTATATCTTTTTCAAGGCGTTGCGTACTTATTCTGAGGTTTTTCTATGCTATATTTATATTTTGTTCTTAATCAGAGCTCAAGGTCTTGGGGTTTCACTGCTACATCTAAGACACCTTGGAATTTTTGCTACAACTTTTTTTCTACAAGGTTTTAGAAGTAACATCTTGGAACATATTTAGTAGATGGATCAAGGTACGTTGGATTAAAATTTTAGCTCTTGAATCCTTATACTTTTGGAGATACAGCATGTACAATATAGGGTTCTGAAATCTTCCTAAACTGAGTCATTGCGGAATTTTCGCTATAAAAAAATTTATGTAACATTTCAGACCCTGAACATCGAATTCTATTCAAAGAAATTAGTAAGCTATCTATGGTAAAACTTTCAGCTTCTGGGTCATATTCATTTGTATATACACCCTGTGGAATATAGGGTATCTGACTAGTCCTATTGACTAGTATCAAGAAGGTGTTCCAGGTAAAAAAAAATCATAAATTCTTCCTAGAATATTCAAATTGAGTGACACTTATTTCATTAGATAGTGGACAGTCTGTAGTATTTATGGTACGAGTTTCAGAATTTGATATCAATTATTTTGTGCAAGGCACGCTATACAAGTGAGATCTCCTGAAAAGGACAAAAATCAGCAAGTTGTGGGGAAGCTACCGTAAATTCCACTTGGCACATCCAATTTTGATCAGACTTGTGGAATTGCAAAGAAGAAATATCAGAAAAATATAAAAAATAAAGTTCCATGCCCAGAAGGGCCGAAAATTTGAAGATACAGTAGAAGAAAGATTGTCTAGCAGAACCACCTCAAAATCAAGGTTCAAAAGTGATACTTGGCCAACATGCCACCCAAAAAGGGAAATTCTACACCAAATAAGCCTCTAGACAATCCTACTTGGACTGTTGATGAAGGTGAAGAAATGCGTAGGGACATAAATGATTTACAAAATAAGATAGTAACAAAATATGAACTATAAGAGATGGAAGCTAAGTTGGAGGCAAAGATGGATGGTTCCATGGAAGGATTGAAAAATTTCGGAATAGAGAGGACACCTGAAAGTGAAAATGTATCCCATGAAATTCATGATGAGGACACAAGGAAGGTGAATCAAGAATGGATAAACTCTAACTTTGGGTTGAATACCAACCATGTTCCTAAGATCGATATGAATAAGTTTGATGGCAAGGACCCTATCACATGGATACTTCAGATGGAGCAATTCTTTGATCTACATAATGTGCCACATACACAAAAGGTACGAATAGCTTCTTTATATTTAGAACCCAATCAATTTGTATGGTATAGATGGTTGTGTTCTCGCAAATCACTCGTCACCTGGACAATTTTCATGGAAGAAATGATAGCAAACTATGACGATACAAGGAGCAGTACCTTCTTTAGCCAATTCATAAATCTCAAGCAAAAGGGTTTAGTTACAAAGCACATTGAGAACTTCCAAAGATTGAATATAAAGGTAGCATATATTCTAGATGAGCACTTGATTGATGTATTCATAGGAACTTTAAGAGATAACATTCAACATGAGGTTCGCCTTTGGGAACCCAAATCATTGGAGAATGCATTTAGGGTGGC
>JZKD02S1675320.1:293008-318436 GCA_000966675.3 Picea glauca
GAAGGAGGTAGAGTATTTGGGTCATATTGTATCTCATGAAGGTGTCAAGGTAGACCCTAAAAATATTAAGGCCATGATGGACTGGCCGATTCCCAAAACATTAAAGAATCTTAGAAGATTTTTGGTTTTGACAGGTTACTACTGCAAGTTTGTGCGACACTATGGAAGAATAGAAGCACCTTTAATGACACTAACTAAGAAGGATTCATTTTCATGGACTCCAGAGGAAACTAAAGATTTTGAACAACTTAAAGAGGTGTTGTGCAAATCTCATTTCTTGACCACTCCAAACTTCACAAAAACCTTTATTGTGGAATGTGATGCCTCAGGAAATGGAATTGGTGTTGTCCTAATGCAAGAAGGAAGGGCCCTAGCTTTTGAAAGTTTACCACTCAAGGGAAAGGACTTACACAAACCCATTTATGAGAAGGAAATGATGGAAATAATACATGCATTGAAGAAATGCCATCCTTACGTAATAGGTAGGAACTTCAAGGACAAAACAGATCATGATAGTCTTAAATACTTCTTGGAACAAATACTATCTTCAAAAGAACAAAAAAAATGGGTAACCAATATATTGGGTTATGTTTTTGAAAGCGTCTATAAGAAAGGGAAGCAAAATGTTGTGGCAGATGCACTCTCAAGGAAGGAATGAAGATGTTGAGGCCTCTCTATGTGATATCTCAATCATCCAACCCAATTGGATAATAGAAGCAAGGGATGAATGGAAGAATGACGAAAAAGTGTGGACTCTCATTCAAAGGCTGCAACAGGATTCCAGTACATCAGATACATTTACATGGAAAAATGATTCACTATGGTACAAATATCGCTTATATTTATGTAAGAAATCTCAACTCAAACAAAAGGTACTATTGGAATTGCACACCTCTCCAATAGGAGGGCACTCGGGATTTTTAAAAACCTACCATAGGGTCAAGAAGGAATTTTTTTAGGATGGCCTTACAAATGATGTTCAAAGGTTTGTGGCAGAATGTTTGGCTTACCAACAAAATAAGGTGGAAACAATTAAGACCCTGGGTCTTTTACAACCATTAGCCATCCCAAGTCAACATTGGGAGGAGGTTTCCATGGATTTCATCACAGGGTTACCGAAGTATCAAGGAAAGAGTGTCATCATGGTGATTGTTGATAGACTGACCAAGTACACACACTTTTGTGAACTCTCGCATCCCTTCAAATCTAGTACAGTTGCCACCGCATTCATGGAGACAGTTCAAAAGATACATGGCAGCCCAAATATTATTGTAAGTGAGAGAGATCCCATCTTCACTGGACATTTTTGGACAAAATTATTTTCTTGTTTGGGTACCCAATTGGCTCATAGCTCATCGTATCATCCTCAATCTGATGGACAAACCGATATAGTGAACAAATGTCTGGAAGGATGCCTTTGTTGCTTTGTCTCTGATAAACAAACACAATGGTTCAAATGGTTACCCTTGGCAGAATGGTGGTATAACACTTCCTTTCATACTGCAACAAAAATGACACCATTTATGGCACTCTATGGATACCACCCTCCTTCCATCACTTCTTCTCTGAAATAAAAATCTAAGGTTCAAGCAGTGGAAGATCACATCAATCATCAACAACAAGTTCTCCAAATATTAAAGGAAAACCTGACCATGGCATAGAATCGTATGAAACAACAAGCATATCAACATCGTAGTGAAAGAATTTTTGAAGTAGGGGATTGGGTGTTTTTAAGACTATAACCATACAAACAGATGTCCCTCAAGCAAGCCAAGAAGGATAATAAATTATCACCAAAGTATTATGGCACTTATAAGGTGTTGCAAAAGATTGGTACTATGGCATACAAACTAGAGTTGCCTGCATCTTCACGAGTACACCTAGTTTTCCATGTTTCATGCTTAAAGAAGGTTATAGGTGACAAGATCCCAGTTCAAACTATATTTCCAGAAATTGATGAGGAAGGGAAAATCATATTGGAGCCTGAATCAATCACTGACATAAGAATTCGTTGGCTGAGGAATAGATCCATTTCAGAGTATCTCATTAAATGGAGGAAACTATCAGCTAAAGATTCCACTTGGGAAGATGAGTCTTTTATACATAAGCATCCAGAGTTATTCAAGCGTTGTGGACAACACTTGTCTCAAGGGGAGGGGCATGTTAAGCTCTAAATAGTGGCTCGTTACCCCTTAATTGGGGCATATTATATTAGTAATGTTATTTTATTTATGTCAGATTTAGGCCATTAGTTGTAATTATACCTCTTAGTCTCCTATATATACCAAGGAGACATTTTCATTTTGAATCATCTTGTAATTGTACATTTATGAGGGAATAAGGAGGTTCCCCCCTCGAAGAGGCTTATTATCTGAATTTATCTCTTTTTCAAGGCGTTGAGTACTTATTCTGAGGTTTTTCTATGCTATATTGATATTTGGTTCTTAACACTAATTCTTGTGTAGACACTTCGAGATTCTTTGGAATTTCTTCAGTAGTTTGTTTACCAGAAGACTCTAGTTCAAATCATGGAGGTATGGATCCCTACACGGGAGGTGTGGTTAACAATTATCCCTGTATTATCTTGGGAGAAATACTTTGGTTGTTCTTTTGGAAAGTGAAGAAACTAGCATGTTGGTCAAGTGATAACGCCTGAACTCTGCCTTGTACTTCCTCATATGATCTAATTCCCCTAAATATATCGTCATATGGGGAATATTCATGTGTATATATTTTCATATTGCATTGAGCTAGATGCTTTTCCATGATCTGGTATGGATCGTGTCTTTTGAATTCAATGTCGACCAATTTGACATCCTCTAAAGTTGCAGCCGCTACTTTGGAATGACTAAAATTCAACAAGGAAAACCTTCCAACATGTAGAGGAAAGACTGGCCAAACTTTCTTTTGAGATGCTTTTAACTCTTTGACAATGCCTCTTGTTACTATCTAATAAGCCACTTCTCTACACACTAGTCTATCAGGAAGAAACTTTGGGAGAGAATGAGGGGAAACTGAGCATCCAAAAACCCTGATATAGGAGAAATTTTCTTCAATGAACCAATCTGCAACCTATTTAAGGTTTCCCGTGATTTGATCTGAAATCTGAGGAGGTGGATGACCATATAGTGTTTGATGAATGGGGATAACTACATTATGGCAAATTTCATAAAATAAATCATTGGCCTTTTCCTCCCATAGTTTGGAATGATAAAAATGGATAGGTTCGGCACTGGTTGGGCTCCAACTCCAATTCATCAATGGGAATGGCGTCATAAAATAGATGGCATCCATGAAATACGTAGACATATAAAAAGGGGCAGGTTGACCTTTTGACTTCGCCATTTGATACTCAGTAATTTTCTTGGCTAGGTTATCAGACAACATCTTAGCCCAGTCGAAAGTGAAACTCTTGGCTACCTCATGCATGTTTGATACCCATTCCATTGGGAAATGAGTAGGGAATTTCTTTCCAAATATTCTACATAGCATCATGGCTATATAGACCATATACTCATTTAATGAAATAGTGGAATAAATACCATGAGAGTTAGCTCTGAATTTCACTGGAATTCCCCACCAGGTTTTAACTATATCTAGGTAGGTTCGTTCAAATTGCACACATTCTTTTTGTTGAAAATCCATCACAAATGTAGAATTATAAATATATGTTGGATTAGGGGATAGATTATACATTAATTAGAGGTGTTCCAGCCTGAAAGAGCCAACAACGACCTTTTGGTGGTTGATGATGCTCATGGTTTGCATCGGTGTTTTCGAGAACCCAGCTTATCATGTCATTATATGGCATGAGCTTCGATCTTGTAGCTATTTTATAAAGCTCAGATTCTGCTATAGTTCTGAGTTTGGCACCTTGAGTTTCGTTCTTTTCATCTCCAGAATTGTCTGGGCAATTTATAACTTCGTGCTCCAAGTTTACAAAAATCTACGTCAAGGATCTAATTGAATCTATAGCATGTGGCATAGTATCAGACAGAATGTATGCGTTCGGATTCGAACCTTCACCAGCATCATCATTCTTCTTCGACATTTTCTTGGGTGCCATGATGTTAGAAATAGAACGCAAATACCTGTTACAGGGGAGAATGCGTAATCTTTCCTTGGAAAAAACTCACTACTTTGTTGAAGGTAACAATGAAATTCAAAACAGAACCTCTTTATTTACACTCATCTTGCATTAATTCTAATATGTTTTTACGGATGATGAATTTATTGGTTTTAATGAGGAAAGTACCTCTGGTGACATGTACTTTATGATGGAGATCATTTCCTTTGATCCATAATTAATATCATTAAATATTGACAATTCACGATCGAGAGTTTTGAATGGAACAAGATTGAAATATCCCGAAAGAGAATGCGCGAAATATTAATTAACACTGTTAATTTCCTTTTAAGAAGTTAATTAATCATATTTAAAACTCAGCGCTTTCGGTAACTTCGAGTTTCGGGACTTTTTAGATGTGATGAATGTAAAACCCTCGATTCCCAAAACGCAAAATGATTAACTTCTTTGACTTAGTTTAATTTAATTAATCAAGATTTAGTCTTTTGGCATTCTACTGCTCATCTTTCGGGTACCGGGATTTTGAAAGTAAAACATAACGAAATATCTAAAACGTGAAACTAAGAAGCAACTTTCAGCAGTTTGATTCATTAATCATTTGGCAGCTCCACAAATCTGAGAGATTTAAGATCTTTCGATCATACGAAAACTTCATCAACGGTAGGATTCAAATGTGTGTTGTACTTATCTAAGAGAAAAAAGAAAATTATTGCAGTCTAAAGTTTAGAAAAATATGTGTTCCAACAAGATAAATAAATCCGACATTTAATAACTTTTGGATCTCCTCTTTTACTGTATCTTTGAGTGTTGGGTTCATCCTTCTCTGGGGTTGCCTAATAGGTGTTACTTCCCCCTGGGTATATATGTGATGGATACATGTGTCAGGGTGTATACCCTTCATGTCAGTGTATCCCCAAGTGAATGCTCTTGATTGTTCTTTAAGGATATTTGCTAATTGTTTTTGTTGGTCTGCATCTAGCCCGGAGTTTATATGTAGAAATTTTCATGGACCAATTTCATAGGGAATAGTATAAGACATGGTAGACTCATCTATATCAAAGATAAAAGATGTCAAAGACAAAATGGATGAGTCCAATGGTTACTAAAATTCTTCCCCAAACATGTACTCAAATTGGGGAAAAGACTATGGAAAATCCGCACATGTGATAGCAGAAATAAACTGGTTTGGCACATTTTCCATTGTGTGCTCATGAAGTGCCCAAGCATGGTCACTTGGAAATACGGGTTCTTACTAGTCCTCATTCTTGTATGGACAGTCAAGCCACCATAGATTCTCCATGATAGGTTGAGTTGGAGGGTAAATGGTGAGCTTCTGGATAGAGAGCCCATTTGAGATGGTCTTTTCTCCCTCTCTACAGCCAATAAATGCATTGGATGTGGCTAGCCAAGGTCTTCCCAAAATGACGGGATGGCCTTTGGTAGGATCCTTAGAGTGAATGAAAAGAAAATCTACTAGGTACTCCCATGAGGCTAAAGTAACCATGATATCATCTAAAATTCCTCCAGGTATTACCCTGGTCTTATCTGCTAATTCCAATATGGTTGGGGTAGGTCGAAGAAGAGGTTGTAAGTATAATTGTTCCAAGGTAGTAGCGGTCATAACATTGATGGCTTCCCCTAGGTCTATGAGAGTGTTTCCAATGGAGACCTCATTAATGGTTACAGTCACTACGGGGTTTCCTGGGTTCCCATATTTTTCTAGTTTTGGCTACTCTGATATGTACTCAAAAAGTCCTCCTACCAAATGTACTGTAAGAGGGTCCTATTGCTTCCTACCTGGCTTCTTAATACACAATTCTTTGACTACCTTATTTTAGATTGGAATGTCTTTAATGGCTTGAAGCAGGGGAATCTTGACACAAATATTCTTCAATTCATTCAAGATGTCAAATTATGATCGGGTGGTAGGTTTCCCGATTACCAATCGATCTGGATAAGGAAGGACCTTTGTAATTTGTGAAGGTTCATTTTGGGAAGCTTGGGATCTTGGTTCTTAGGAATAATAACATATTCCCACCTAGTGTCATATGTGGGTTGTTTGGTGGTTTCTTCTTCTTCTTCTTCTTCCTGGATGACTGTTGAAGGTCTCTTCTTATCCAGAACTTTTCCCGATCTAAGTTGAATTTCCTGTAATGGAATAGGAGTAATGAAATATGTCAGGAAGGCCTGCATCTCAAAATTATTAAGAGGTTCAGGGGGCTTATTATTGGGATTCGACACTGGTTGTGTTGGTAATAGTGTCGGTCTTGGGGAGCTTGCATTCTGATATTGTAGCGGTTTTTGTTGTGGAATAGGAGGTAAAGGTGGTGGAACAAAACCTGGCAGAAGTTGAGGAGTGTTCAGTGGGAACTGAGGATAAGGATGGTTGGACATAGGGATAGGTGGAGCTTGAGGGTTTCCTTGGTTATTTCCTCCTCTCCATCCTTGAATCCAAGGATGTTGGTACTGAGTAGACCAGTTTTTCCAACCTAGTGAGTTCCACTGTTTTTGTTGATAATAGGGTGGAACTTGAGATTGTAGATTTGGGTATGTGGGTTGGTTCCTAGGCTGCCATGGCCTCCTAGGTACATAAGAGGATTCCCCAAGATCCCCACTCCTATAAATGGCTAACAAACTAGGCAATGATGGACATTTCTCAATTGAATGGTCTTTTGTATAGAAGCCACAAATTGAAATGTTACCTAATGGGCATTCCATTGAGGAATGTTTCCTCCTGCATCTTGGGAAACATATGATCATTGTTGCATTTTCCCCCTCCTGTTTCTTTTTTAATTTTGAGGGTGTCCAACTGGGAACTTATTGTGCTTAATATATATGTCTTGAAGTTTTCTAAAAGGTTCCCTATCTCTGCTCTCGTGATACCACCTGAACTAACTGGTTTTAAGCTTCTGGGTCTCAAACATTATTTCATGTCTTGGCTCTACTCCTTGAATAATTCTTACACATATCACATATTTCAACAAATGGTTTATGGGATATGTCACCTTATGCCATTAGGTTAAGAATCTCTAGATATTCTTCTGAAATTCCCTAAAGGAAAAGAGCCCTAACTACATCCTCTGGGTGGTCATGGTATTTTGACTTCTGGGAGATATAACCAAATCATTCCATATAATCTTCAAGGGTCTCGTCTTCTAACTATTGGATTTTAAAGATTTCATTACAAGACTCCTTAGTCTTGCAGTAGTCTTGGTACTTTTGAAGAAAGATATCCTTCATGGCTTCCCAAGACCTAATACTAGATTCTCCCAACCCCATGAACCATCTTAGTGCAGAGTCTTTGAGGGTGGCCGGAAAGATTTTTAGTTTCTAGGCATCTTGTATGTAGTTGTAACTCTTACACAAGATGTCGAATTCAAATAGGAAGGTTTCTGGATCTTCATTGTTTTTACCATAAAAGGTGGGCAGTGTTGAGAGAGGAATATTCTTCATGTTGACATTTGGGGTGGTGTCCAAAATTGGAAACCCGAAGGTAGTTTCAGTTTGGTTTCTATTTTCTTCTTCCTCTTCGTGTCTTACTTTGTTATGGTCCTCCTGATCATCCATATTGGTTTGATTTCCAAAAAGAGAGTACCTAGGTGGTTTTATCTTTGAAGAGAACAAGGTTTCCCTTTGATGGAAGGGTCTTCCTACTGATTAGATGTCTGGAACTCTACTTGAGTCGGTTGAGACTATTGGTGCCAAAGTTTATGTGTCAATCTGAGAGATAGTTACGTTGGTTGAACTACCAAACAAAATATTCACCTATTCAGGGTCTATGATGTCCTCAAAGTTAGGATCTCCTGGTGGTGATGTAAAAGTAAAGGTTGTATTGTTTGGTTCTACGGAAGGCTCGAGTGGTCTTGCCTCCTATCCCAATATGATTGATGCTTCAATTTCTTGTTCTATAGTTCTCCCTGTATTAGTCTCTCCAAAGACTATTGTATCTCTTTGATTTGAGCTAGCGCATGTTTTCGGTATCAGTCTATGGAGCTTATGAGTGGAACGTTCCTTCCCCCAAAAAGATCAGAAGGAACCTTGGTTGAAAGGTCTGATTTAGATTTAATGTATCTACCTTTTGTATCTCTAGGTCTATTCATCAAAGTAAACAAAACAAAAAAAAGACTATCATTGGGTTTGGGGGAGCCTGCAATAGCAGATGCGCGGGTTCTTGCCTCTCGTCTTAAAGTTCCTTCACCGCCAATCTAATGCTAAGGTCTAAAAATGATCTATTTCCTAACTATTTCCTACCTTGAGACAACTCCCCAGCAACGGTGCCAAAAATGATGGGTGTTCTATATGCACTAAAAACACACTAAAAAACCCTCAATTAAATTGTCAACCCGGGGTAAGTAAACTTAGAGTTGTAGAAAAATATATGCCAAGGTAGAAGGGYTGGTAGTAGTATAGTCTAACYAAGGAAGTGGTTATCTAAGGGATAATCTATTCAAGCAAAGCTATCTAATGATCAAACCCTACTAAGGAACTTAAACTATGTAACCTAAGTAACTTTTGAACAAAGGATCRATGGATAGTTCTAGGAAAGAAAATGAAAACCCTACTTAAAGAAAACTAGTTCAATCATAACAATAAGCAAAAGCAAACTATTCATCTAATAAGAAAATATCAACAACAAACTATTTGTAATTAACCTACTTAAATTCAATAAGCAACTATCCTGTGAAAGCAAGCAAATAAACAAGCGACTACACTATCAAAGCAAGAATAGACAAGTAAGCAACTAACCTATTAAAGCAAGTAAACGACTAACTAACCTAGGATAACTTCTACAACAAGTAAGCTAATTAAGATTACTCAATAAGCAACTCACTAAGCTAAGAGACAAGTGAATTCTATTCTTAAACTAATATTCACAACTATTTCTAATACAAAAGGAAATCTACTAAATGGAAATCATCATGATAATAAAAGAAATTAACAACTAATCTCTATGACAAGCAAACTACTCTTTAACCTACCAAAGAAAAAGACTATATATCCTACAAAAGCAAGAAAACTTTCTTCTAGTCTATGAAAACTCATACATAGTGTTGATGGTTGTGTGAATGTCTCTAGTGTCTTATAATATCACGATGGCATTTAACAATGAAAGATAATTCAAGAGGGATAAACTCGATATTGAATTCAATCATGGATGATTTTAGGGGCTAAATTTCACTCATGGGCTACTTTTCCATGGTTTTTCCAAAAACGAGATTCGCTATTTTAAAAATGAATCGCCCAAATTCTATAGGATAAAATTATTTTACCTCAAAAATTGCCAAATTTTTTAAAAACTATATAAAATCCTTACAAATTTGAATATTTTTACAAAAATATCGCCAGTGATTTATAGTTGGCATATGAAGGATTAGTAAGATTCGCCAAGGTTTCTACATTTTAAAATAAATTTCCATCCTCAAAATCATCCATGAATTCAATAGAAAAGTGAAAAGTGTGAATTAGGTAATCCAATGAGAACTTAGCCATTACGAAAACAACATCAACTATCATGCATGTCCATGTGATTACTTAATCATGCATTAACCATCAACAGTAAAAGGATACTATTCTATGAAATTCAATTGCTCTCTATACTACATAAGCAAACTCCTACTATACTAAATTCAATCATTAACTACAACTTGGAATTGCAACCTAAATCTAAGAAAGAAATTGCATGAAGTAAGATAAACTAGTTCTATTTGATAATTCAAATTGCAAAAGGAGAAATGCTTATAAACAGGAATTAAACATTATGCTAGCATATGACAAGTAAGCAAATGAGAAATTTAATTAACAACTAGATGAGAAAAGACTAAATAACAATTGAATAATCAATCTAAAAATGAAAACTAGAACTAATACTATCCATACACGGAAGCTCCGTCAAGGAAAGCATGAATTAAAATTATGTTCTAAAACTATGTTTTAAACTCTATTTTAAACTTGATTTTAAACTCTATTTCAACATAAAAAAAGCCTAATCTATCATCTAATCACACAGGGGGTTAGTGCCTAAGCTTGCAAGCTTGATTCTATCATCTACAAAGTCATTTCATATTAACAAGAACCTCCATATCAACCTGCAAAACTGAATTAAACCAATTAAATCGTAAACAACAAATTATAGAACAAAGAAGTAAACTAACAATTCATGTACAGGAAATAAAATAGAAAGACATATATGCTATGTAATTCATAAAAAAACTCATTGAACAGTTACCCAGACTGTTGGTGGGACCCCCAACAAGTCGTGGTCACTCCTCAAATGCACACCACGAAATCAACAAAGCAATTTCACCATTAAAACTTAAAAACGCAGGTTTACACGGTCTGGCAAAACGAAAAAATGGAAAAATAGAGATAAATTGTTTTTGTCTCTAACACATGACTTCTTAACTTTTTTTTTACCACTGAGGTGGTATTTATAAGCTTTACAAACTGAGAGGTTGACCAGTGGAGGGTCGAGCCTCTTCTAAAAATAGTAAATCACATTAATGATGCCCTAACTGCCAAAATGAAGTGAGCCAATAATCGCCCAACATAACAAACCAAATCGAGTTGTCAAGGGTTCAGTAGCTGGAGGGCATGAGCACGAGAAAAACCCATGTCTTTGATTCACCCACCACTGGCCGCTAATACCATAACCGCCAAATCGCCCATCATTTTTGTGCAGGACAGAGTGTTGGATGGAGTACCGGACTGAGTGTCGGATGGAGTACCGGACTGAGTGCCGAAAGCAAAAACATGTTGTGATTTTGCCCTATGACACCAAAAAATGCGAATTAGATCCCTGGAAACATAAAAACATACTGAATTATAATCAAGATCATCATAAAACATGAATTATGCATACTTGGTGTGGATCGTAGCGTTTTGGCACAAAATCTCTTCAAAAACTTCTCCAAAACATGAAAACACATATATACATTTGGCAAAAGTATCTAATTAACGTCATAAAATCGATCATATATCGGGCCCAACAGGTAGTCATTTTTATATTCATTATATGGTTGATCATTGTTTATAAATTGTTTCAAGACGATTGTTATGTGTTAAGCGGTGACGTTATTTATATTTACGTGTCGCTATCCTTTTTGTTGATGTGGTGAATGCGTCGTTATTGATTTCAATGATGAGTAGATGGTAATTATTTACTTATGATGTCGTTGATTTTGTGTTGCTATGATTTATATTGTTGACGTTAATTTCCTAATGCAAAAAAATTGTTTACCTTTTATGCTTCGCTTTCCTAGTCATAACGGAGGGTCGTTACACTTTACAATACTTCCCAATCTAAATACCAATGTTGGTATGTCTCTAAATGTTGATAAATTTATATAAATGGGTGAACATGAAGTGTTTACTACACTTTCTTTAGTCTTTATCAATGCATATTGAGTCAAAGCAAACCTCCTCTCTTCTTTCATAGCTTCTAACTCCCTTTGAATATTTGCTAGTATAACTTCTTTAGACTCAAAATATTTTTGTATTCTGTTTACAACGTGGTTGTTTTGCTCCTCTAGGATTTGCACATGAATTTCTAGAGATCTATGTAGTGCTTCATTCTCCTTTTCCATCTGTTGAACCATATTCCTTATTTTTTTTCTCCACCTATTGAACCATATTCTTTAATTGTCATATCCTCTTGGATTTGCTAATTTATCTCATGACCTTCCTAAAATCATTCTCTCTTGAGAGTTTTCCCAATGGTTTCCTTATCAAACTCACAAAGACATACATCTTTTTCTCTAATATCGGATTGATTTGTAACCTAGTGGATGAGTCAAAATCTTCTAATGAGACTCAAATCATATTTCAAATTAAAACAAGGTAACATCCTTGCAATAATAATTATATCTAGATTCTTTCCTTATCAAGAATTCAACATAATAAGAAAAAGACAACATACATAGAACATTCATAGGACAAAAATGTTTTAAGGATAACCCTCATGGGGAAGAAACTCCAATGTTTTCTTCATTCAAAAATAACTTGAGAAGTAACTATTTACAAATGAAAATTTACATCACCTCTAGAATTCCACATTCATGACAATGCATATACATATGCCTCACACTTTAATCTCATACAAAAAATTGATTGGTTATCAATTGTTTCTCATTGGTGAGGTTATTCGATCACACCCTTTGAGTCTAATTGAACAGTGGACAAGGTAACCAATCCATCTATTTATTCCTCTACAAATATACATCTTTCAACCACATGGCTCTTCATCATTGGATACCATAATTTTACGAAATCATTTTCTAAGTTCCTCTTAAAAATTCTAATGGGAAATCAAATGATCCCATGTGTCGGGGAAGGTTTAAATTCATTAGGTTGTGGTTTCTGGGAGTCCTTGTGGTGCTATCATATGACTTTGATGAGGTGCTCAGCTCCATTGCTTCTTCTCCTTCCTTCCATATTTTTCCTATGGTTAAGGTCAATAATATAGCTCCTTCCTTTGACCCTAGACTTTGTCCTTTGGACTTACTACCATGTTGTGGAAAAAAATAAGAGAGATAAGAACTTTCTTGACGAGTGATAAACATCCTTGAGAGATTTCATTCATTCTAAAGGGTTTGAAGTTGCATATTTGTATGTGATGACATAAATTCATTCAACAATGCAACCTAAAACCCTTAAAATGGGTGTAAACTCCCAAGGGTGCTTAGGGATTGCCCATTTTCTCAATCTACTTTGTTATGTCATTATGGTCTAACTCACCTTAAGGATATGATTAAATAAGGGCTAATGATTTTAATGTCATTATGGTTTACCTTATCTTAAGGATATGATAAAATAAGGTCTAAGGATTCGAATGTCATTATGGTTTACCCCACCTTAAGGATATGTTTAAATAAGGTTTAAGGCCTCCAATGTAATTATGGTCTACCTCATTTTAAAGATATGTTAAAATAACGATTAATTCTTGTGGGAGTCCTTATGGTGCTATCATATGAATTTGATGAGGTGCTCAGCTCCATTATTTCTTCTCCCTCTTTCCATATTTTCCCCATGTTTAAGGTCAACAAGATATCTCCTTCCTTTGACTCCATACTTTGGCCTTTTTCCTTACTTCCATGTTGTGGAATTGTTATCACAGACTTTAGCACTTGTGAAAATCCCTTCACAAGATACTAATCTTATGTAACAATTGGAAGTAGATGCCACTATCACCTAGGCAATTACTTCCCTCATTTTAGTGAAGGATGACAATTGTCAATAAACAAAACCTTCACCTTGACATCCATCAATAACAACATCAGGAAATGACAAGTTATTCTAACACTCTCCCCCTTTATGATTGATGGAAACCCACCAGATCTGAATAGAAAAAGAATTGTAAGAATTATGAAGAAACAAACTTTTCTCTTTTCTCTCCTCCTTTGACATCAATGGCAAAGTGGAGAGGACTCCCCTGCCATTTTTCTTGTTTCTAATATCTGAAAACTCCCCCTATCTGCATGACTCATCTTCTATACATCTCCTCACACAAATCATAACCTATCTCAGTGACCTGATGTTCATGTGTCTCTGTGCCTATCCTTTTCTTTGAGAAGACACACTCCACCTAACATAATGATTCATTTTATTGTAAAAATGATCTCACACCCAACTTTTTGCACAAGTACTCAATCTGTGCTTTTTCTAGAGGTTTAGTATATATATTAGCAATTTGTCTTGTGGATGGAAAAAAACTCAAATGGACGGTTTTGTTAGCTACGTGATCTCTTAAAAAGTGATACTTTATTGGTATTTGTTTTGTTTTTGAATGGAAAATGATATTCTTTGATACACTAATTGCACTAGTATTATCACAGTGAATGGGAATTGGTTCATCATATTTTACTTCCAAGTCTTCAAGAGTATGTGTCGTCCATAACACTTGAGTACAATAGGTGGCAGCTGAAATATACTCTTCTTTTGTGGTAGATAAAGAAATGGAACCTTGCATTTTACTTAGACAGGATACTAGAGAGACTCCCAAAAAGAACGCACCCCCACTTGTGCTCTTTCTGTCATTCAAGCAATTAGCCCAGTCTGCATCTGAATAATTTTTTAATTGAAATTTTTTATTCCTTGGCTACCAGAGACCGTACTTCATTGTTCCTTTTAGACATTTAAATATACGTTTGACACCCAACAAATGAATTTGTTTTGGATCATATTGATACCTTCCTACCATACCAACAACATGCATTATATCTGGTCTGAAGGTTGTGATGTACAATAAGTTGCCTATCATAGACCTGTATGATTTTTTATCAACTTCTGGTGATGAATCATCCTTTCTTATCTTGCATCCTACAACCATAGGTGTACTTACAGAAGAAGAATCTTCCATCTTAAACATTTTCAACATTTCTTTTAAATACTTTTTTTGTGAAATAAACATACCTTCAATTTTTTGAATTACTTGCAAACCAAGAAAAAATGATAGTTCCCCTATCATTGACATTTCAAAATATGATTTCATTGCATTGGAAAACCATTGAATTGATGAATAATTAATACTTCCAAATATTATACCATCAACATAAACCAAAAAAACTAGTAAAGCATCACCTTTTGATTTGATATACAAATTATTGTCAACCGTTCCTTTCTTGAAATCTTGATTTTGAAGATGCTTATCCAATTGATGATACCATGATTTCTTCAACTTGCAAACAAAATTAGGATCTTCTGACAGTTGAAATCCATCAAGTTGTTCAATATATACTTCCTCTTCTAGTTCTCCATTAAGAAAAGCAAACTTGACATCCATTTGGTATACTTTCAAATTCTTGTGACAGGCATATGCTAGAAACATCCTGATAGCTTCTAATATTGCCATAGGTGCAAATTTTTCATCAAAATATATCCCCTCTACCTGTGCATATCCCTTGCAAACCAACCTTTCCTTATTCCTCACAATTTGTCCTTGTTCGTTCAACTTATTCTTGAGTACCCATTTGGATCCTATGAAATTTTTATTTTCTAGTCTTGGAACTAGTTCCCGGGTGTTATTGTTTTCAATCTGATCAAGTTCTTCATTCATTACTTTTATCCAACTATCATCTTCACTACCCTCAGTAAAAATCTTGGGTTCAATCATAGAGATTAAATCAATCTGATATTTATCTAATGCTTTGATAAGCTTTCTTCTTGTTTGCACTCCTTCATTCTTATCACCAAGAATTTGACTTTCATGGTGATTCTTTTGAACACTTATGGAAGGGGTTTTTTTTGGTTCTGCTTGCTTGCTTGAATCTTCTTGATCTTCCTTAGATTATTCATTGATTTTTTATTCTTTGAATTGTTGTTCTTGAACTTCATCCATGTCTTCATCATTTGTATCAATACTCGTTATCTCTTTGCTTTGGAAGTGAAGTTCTTCATCAACAAAAATACCAATGCAATCCATCAACTTATGCATATTTTTATTAAAGCACTTGTATCCTTTACTATTTGTATCATATCCTAAAAAATTCCTTCATCATCCCTATCATCAAATTTTCCCAAATGTTCATCATTTTTCTTAATATAGAATTTACTCCCAAACACCTTGAATTGCTTGATTGAAGTTGGTCATCCATACCAAAGTTCATATAGGGTTTTATCACTGTTAGTCCTTAGATGTGTTTTATTAAGAATATGTACTGATGTTTGCATAGCCTCTACCCAAAAAGTATGAGACACACTCCTTTCATTCATCATTGATCTCACCATTTGTTGAACTGACATGTTTTGTCTTTCATAAACTCCATTTTGCTTAGGGGTACCTGGAATAGTGTATTCCCTTTTAATTCCATGTTGATCACAGAATTCTTTAAAATATCCTGAAGAAAATTCTCCTCCTCTGTCAAACTGTATAATCTTTACCCTCCTACATGTCTGATTTTGTGCTAAAGCCTTGAATATTTTGAATTTTTCAAACACCTCATATTTTTCTCTTAGAAAGGCTACCCATGTTAGTCTCGAATAGTCATAAATAACCAGCATAAAATATTGTTCTCCTCCAGATCCTACCTTTCTAGATGGTCCACACAAATCCATATGAACTAATTGAAGTGGTTTGTTTGTTGATGTGTAATTATTTGTTTTAAACTGAGTATGAGTCAATTTTCCCATTTGACAAGGTTTCCAGATAGATTTATGTGGATTAGATATTTTTGGAAGGTCTTTAACTGCATTCCTTTTGCTAAGTTTTATAATATGATCAAAGTTCAAGTGTCCTAGCCTTCTATGTCAAATCCAACTCTCATCATATTTACTCAAATGGAATTCCTCTTTATCTTCTTTCAACACATATGCATTATTATCAATTTTAATTCCCCTTGCCATAGTATTTCCTGTACTTGATGATTTTATTTTACAATCCTTAGTAGTGAAAGTAACTTCACATCCTATGTCACAAACTTGATTGACACTTAGAAGTTTGTGTTTCAGTCCATCAACAAATAACACATCTTGAGTTCTTCCCTTACCATTACTTAAACTCACCAATCCCTTTCCTAAGATTTTTCCTGGAGAATCATGTCCAAATGTCACACTTTCTTATTTGTTTTCACTCAGAGATAGGAATTTACTTTTATCACCCGTCATGTGTTTGGAACATCCATTGTCAATATACCAAGGATCCTTTTTTTTTTTTAGCAGAGAGCACTAACCCATACTTATTATTCACTTTCTTCCTCCATACTTCAACATTTTCAAATGTTTGATTCTTTTGTGGTTCTGAAGTGTAATATTTTAGTCTACAATCTGATGCTTTGTGTCCAAAATTATGACAAATATAACATTCTGACTCATTGTACTGAAGATAAAATGGATTGGAATGTCTATCATAAGTTTTCATTTCATTTGTCGATTGTTTTGTTCATTGTTGGGATAGTCGGTTGTTCTTTTGTGTTCTCAATTGCATGTTTTTTAAATTAAATTTACAATTTACAGCTTTGTGACCAAAATTTGAACAGCAAAAACAATATCCATAGAAAACATTTTGGTACCTAGATATCAACTTCCTTCATAAAAATGATCGACTAAACCTTTTCTCGCTTTGTCCTTGAGCAAGATTCGATTGGTATTTTATATCTCCATTCTTGATTCTATCAGCAGATTATTCTTCACATTTAGTTGGACGTTGAGAATGATTGGCCTTTCTGCAGATTTGTCATTGTTGCAACTTATAGGCTCGACATTAGTATTATTTGTGCCGACTGCAATGAAATTTATATGCTCTTTGTTTTCAAACATGTTTTTTCTTGAACTTTCTTCATAACCTAGACCGGTATTTATGAAAGAAGACCTTTGATTGTTCAGAATGTTGTTGAGCTCTTCTGACGCTTTAATGCTTGTCAAATGTTGATGGTACATCGCTTGAAATTTCTCTAGTTATTTTCTGACAAAAACAACTTCTTCCTCTAAATTTTCACATATCATTTTATTTTCAACCAATTGTAGTTTGAGAATGTCCTCTATTTTCTTTGCTTCTTCTAACCCAACCTTTAGAAGAGAAAAAGTCTCATTAGGTTTGTTGTAGGAAAATCTCCCTGCGAACAGGTAGATCACCTCAAAGAGCTAGACCCTAACTCTAAGATAGAAAGTGCTTAACGTGGACACTAACTTCCTTTCAAATCTACACAAACTAATACATGAGAAGGAAGGATGATAGAGGTACCTTTTTATCGACGTTTGTCCCTGCACGCTCCGAGTTGAGCTCCAATCTTTCACTCCTCACTAAGTCCTGTAGACAAACAAAGTACGACCACTTCCTACTCTATTGATGTTAGCTTGAAAACAGATCTATCTATTAACGATAAGTTCATGTAAGATCAGACACAAACTAGAAAGAAACAGGCCAAGCGTGTCATATTAATGAGAATAACGACATCAGTACTTACAATCGTAGATGTGAATGTGACAGCTTCGTCAAGTCCCCTTCGTCTAACCCTTGCTCGAAAGATCCACGACCTGGATGATAGCAGCTTCACTGATCACTCTTCTTCAACTGACTGTATGTTTCCTATGATATCATAGGTTTCATGCTAGCAATTCTTCCTCCTTTTCACCATCATAGAGCCTGCTTATATAGGTTAAGAGAAGCTTAACCTCTTGAGTTGTATTTAGAACAAGTTGAGGAATCCCCTCCTTGGATCAGGGATCTCCTGATGGAACCAAGAATTCGAGTACAACTGCCTTCTAAACTTGAAATATCCTCCCCTTATTCTCCTCAATGGGCCAACTACTGCCTCAAATTAGACAGTGCTCTCTCAAAAGGGGCATTAGGGCGATATAGCGCTCCCTAAAAAGCTCGAGGGGAGTGCCAGCGCTCCAAATATGGATAGCGCTCTTTCAGAGGGGAAAACGAGCGTTATAACGCTCCCTGAGACTTTATAGGGGAGCGCCAGCACTCCTAAGGCTGATGTAGGGGAGCGCTCACCTTCCAAACCCTTGTTTAAGAGCTCCTTTCAGGTGATAAGTTCCTTGACTTCAGTTAATCATTCTCCTCTTCCAAATCAAGTGTCTGAGCTATTCTAGATGTCTCATTGGTGTCATCATCATAGAATTATGCTTTGTTTGATGTTTGCGACACTTGTGAATGACATGCGACACTTACGACAGTTGAGAGGATCATGCGACACCTACGACACTTATCAAAGTGAGCAATATTGAGGTGTAACAGATTGCCCCCCAAAGTATGAAGTTAGAAGATGTGAACTAATAACTAAAATGCTTTGTAGACTTTCAAGCAAAGGTATAGACTCGGAGAACCTGACAAAAGATGCACACAAACATCCAACAAATATCATGACATACATCAAAACCCAAGGCAAGCATACCTATGCTTGGGTGATCAAGACTTGCAAGATATGGCTGCCATAAAATACACTGCGGATCCATAATTGTATTGATGAAAAGGTATATCCATCGGGCATACAATGTGGATCTATACTCTGATGACCTGGACTGATCGTAGCCATGAAAAATACACAGTGGATCTACGAGGTGACAAGACATAGCCACGACCAATACAAAGTGGATCTATGTAACAGTGTATGCATCATTTTGTCCAGGAGAAACTCCTTCGCAACCTGGGCAAAGTATATATCAAAGTGATGACTCAACCCAGGGTCTTCTTACCGATCCCAATGTGGTACGATTCTAACCATGTGAATAGATGTCCTAATGTCGAACATGGCAGAAACCACTTGATTACCGGTCAATAGTGTGAACCGTTAACAAGTGCGAGGGAGATCACCATTAATGTCAATGATTCCCAAGGTAACCTAGTACATTCCAAAGAATGTGAATGGATGATTTGGAGTTGAACATCCATGGAATCATCCGATCAGAGGTCAATGATGTAAACCTACTGTCGAATGTGAGGAGGCCTTCCATTGAGGCATGCATGTCCCAAAGTACTAACTGGTTTCTAAGCCTAATTCCTAGATAATGTGTTGAAGTCGATAGGAATAGGCTCGTCGAAGGAGGGACTTGATGTATCCCCCATCAACGACACGAAACAAACATAGAGATCTAATTGGCAGATCAAATGGACGTGGACTGACATAGATTTTGAGACAAGATATTCGGGATGGCTGACTCTCGGGGAGGATACTTCCCTTGAACACTGAGGCACAATATCAGAAACATGACATGGACCAAAACTTGATGATGCAGTGGATGCTGTGACTTGCGTCAGGTGACCCAAAGGAGTGAAAGAAACTCAAAGGATTGGCTCAGCGCAGAAGTTCAGTGGGTTAAAATGCATGCAAAAGACAAAGTGTCATGTTCAAGGGCGACTCTAAGAGTTGCTTGATGGTGTTCTCAAGAGACTGCTTAGCTTGCTTCTTTCAAATTTTTCCCCTATCCAGATAGACGAGTACCTCTTTTTGATTTAATGAGCTCGAGGAGGCTAACACATGCTCGATATAACTCACCTTCGGTAAGTTCCTCTTCCTTTGTTTAACGAACCAGAAGAAGTAAGGGTTTGGTCCCGTATGGGTCTGTCAATGTGTGTTTTAACGAGTCCAAAGATAGAAAACTCGAAGGTTTTTCAGGATTATAGAGTTTGGAAAAACACTTAAAAGAGAACTCTCTCAGTTCCTTTTTCGTACAGTATTCTAACAATATCGAAAAAGAGATAAACTATCACTCGAAAGACGCCCTTTCAAACCTTTTAACGAGCATGAAAGGAAGCAAGATCACTCGACAATCTTTTCATATTTAGAGAGTCTAAAAAGGGTTTAAAGATGACTCCAAGGGGGTTCCTTTTTCGTGTGTTCGTGTATCTGTACGGGTCCGAAAAAGAGATAAAAGTTTACCTGGTTGCATTCTCATGTATTTACGAGCATGAGAAAGAACAAAGACTAAGCTCGGTATGCCCCCAGCTTGAAAGCTAGTGGCTTGACTCCAGAATGATCATCAAAGGCTGGAGACATGCCCCCCAAGCTTCAATTCATTCACTGACTTTGAGTTTGTCACCAATTTTTGTGCTAGATGTAGAAAAAGGATACAGGTGGATGAAATGAAGGTTCAAAAATGAGACCTTACGAAAGACTCGACTCAACATCTACAAGATCTGGTGAAAGACTCAACTTCAAGGGAGAGGTGATTGTTTCATTTTTTAACGAGCTTGACACGGGAAAAGAACTATGCTCAAGGTTCCAGGTTCGATCCCCAGATTGTTGTTTCAATTTTTAACGAGCTTGCAACAGAGAGGAAAACTATGCTCAAGGCCTCTGTTTCATTTTTTAACGAGCTTGCCACATAGAAGAGAAACTATGCTCGTGGTTGCTTCTTGATCATGACTTCCGAGAGGATAATGCTTTGGAAGGGTACCATGTCGAGGGACAAAACTTGGTCATGGCTTCCGAGAGATCTTCACCGGATGGAAGAGAATCACTTTGGAAGGAACACATGTCGAGGGTCATGACAGGGGTAAGGAGATCGAGCTCCAATAACCCTACCGAAGATATCACCATGTTCACTACCGAATCCAGATCGTCGGAAGGGAAAATTTGGGAAATTTAATCGATTGCAGACGATAGGGAATCAAACCATGAATGCACCGAGTAAGCATCAGGTGCCAGCAAATGTGGTTTGTATAGAGAGGGAGAGGCAGATTGAATAGCTACGTATGCGGCCTCAGCTGGGCCAAGTGGCATGGTGTCACTGAGCACATCGAATTCCAGAGGACTAGGTACAATCCAAGGATCAGATGATTCCAAGGATTGATAAGGCATAGTCAAGATCATATTAATGGCAACAATATGATGCGTGGTAGGTGGAAGTGGTGTAGGGAAAGTACCCATGAGGCTAGAATCTTTCAATAAGCCAACACCAATGCTTTCATACATAACTGGATGGTCTCCCAAAAAGGGAATGTTGTTGGTGACAGGGGCACGAGCGTCGGGTGTACAGAAATCGAGTTGATCAACAGTGACAATTTTGCCTTGATGAGGGAATTGTACACATCGAAACACCGACGAGGTGACAACAGTCATAGCATAGAACCAACTTCTTCCGAGTAGTAGGTTGTAATCGAGGGGGGCATCGACCACCTCGACATCAACGGTAACAGTTTTGCCGCACATCTGAATGGCTAAGGATTGTAATAATCCGTGAGGATGAAAACCTCGTCCATCGAAAGCGCATAACATCATAGGGGATTTGTTAAGGGCAGGTGATTTTAAGCCTTTCCAACACGCTAAAGACATGACACAAGTAGAGGCTCCCTCATCTAAGATAGTCCAGTGGATTTGTTGATTGTGAACAACAACATCGATTTGGAAAGCAAGCTGGTGGGAGAGTCGTGGTTGATGATCATCCAAGTTAAACGTGATATTATTTGATGACTCAGGATCGAAAGCACCGATAGCAGCTAATAGCATTCTACATTGTCTAAGACAGTGTTGTAGAACTTCTAAGGCGGACATAGCACACGGCGCTTGAGCCAAATCTTCAACAATGTTGTAGTTTTGGGCAGCCCATGAATTAGGATTGAAAGTATCTTTCTGGATGGTGCTCTTAGGAGGGTGTAAGATGGATTCAAATGAAGGTTTCTCAATCCGAAGTGGCCCGGATGGAGGGCTGGCAGACGGAAGACTAACGGAAGATGGTAATGGGTCCGGTACGGAACCATTAGCAGTCTTTGGCTTATCAGGTTTAATTGGTGTTTCATATGTTGTAGAGCGAGTGGTCAGATTAACCTTGTTAAACATGTAAATGTGGGCACTTGTCGAGGCCGCATCATGGGGTTGGTTGGAACTGCCCCCTGGGGTGGGGGTTTGAGCAACCAAAGATTGTTGTTGTGGAAAAGGCTGAGTAAGAACATCGGGTTGTGAATTTCCCTTGAAAAGTTTGGCCACTTCATTGCGATGTGGACAATCTCGATTGTAGTGATCGTCACCACAAATGAGACATGGGAATTTTGGTTTTCGTTGTGGTTGTTTTTCGGCAGCAGGAGTTTGCGGTTGATTTTTTGGTTGTTTGTTGTTATTGTTTTTCTTTGGTTTATTTCTCTCTTTCTTCTTGCCCCCAAGTTGTTGTGAAGGGGTCGATTGGACTGCATTCACCTCAGAGACCTGAGTTTGGGGGGGGTAGAGGAGGGTGCAGTCGGGCTAGGAGCAGTCGTTGAAGCGAGCCGCTGAGTTGTTCCAGTTGACTGGGAAGTAGATTGGGTTTTGACGGAGCCAATAACTCCATCCACGTGGGAAGCAGACGATGGTTTGGATGGATCATTAGTGGCACGGGTAGCATTCAGTATCAACTCGTACAAAGTACCAGACTGTGAATAGACCAAGTCTAAGTACTGATCTTGGGCAATAGCTTCTTCCTCGGTGACTACGCCACCCATGGAAACATCACGAGCGATCTGGGGCAACAATGATTTAGTGAACCATTCCATTAATAGTTGGTCAGGAATGACCGCTTTGATTAGCCTTCGTCGTCGTCTCCACTCATGGATATGATCGGAGATGTGTACAGAAGTTGTCTGATGAAGGGAGGTTAATAGTTCAGTACCCGTCTCGTATTGGATGGGTAGTTGGAAGTGTGTGAGGAAGGACATGGTGAGGGAGTTGAAATCGTGAAAAGATGCGCGTGGTAGTTCAATATACCATTTTATCGCGGAACCCATAAGTGTTCGTTGGAAAAGACGTAACCATATAGAATCTTCCATAAGGGAGTTGAATGAACACCACAAGTGGAAATTCATCACATGGTTGTTTGGGTCTTCTCCGGACTTTCCGTCGAATTTTGGGATATCAGAAGGAAGTTTAGCTAGAATAGCTTGCCAAACCGGAGAATGATAAATAGGATCATTCATTAACCGAGACAAGTCTGGAAGTTCCAGGGTAGCTAGAAAAGGTAATTGTTGGTTAACCTGTGGGTAATGTTGGTGTGGCATGAGGACACCAGTAGGGCCAATCACTGGGTTATGCGGATAATTGTAACTAATGGGCCCTCTTGTATGAGGTTGGTGTTGACTAGGGTACATAGGATTTGAGATGTTTTGAGAAGTATGTGTGAGCAGAGGATAACCGGATGGGTTTTGAGGGTTATAAGCTGGATTTGGAATTTGTCCATAAGGAGGTTGTTGCAGAGCTTGAGAATTGTGTCCTGCCAAGAATTGTGGGTTTCTTGGAAAAGGGATATTCCATGGATTAGGCATGGCAGACACATTTTGTCCATGTGGTTGATGGTAGGTTCTGGATTGAGGCTATCCCCCAGCATGAGGGTTCCCCAAGAATGGAATTTGTCCTCTGGTGGGAGGGTTCCCCCCAGCTTGAGGTAGAGTTCCCAGAATTTGAGAACCAGACATAAATGACTGACCGGTAGCATCGACTGGGTTAAAACCACCAAGACCGGTTCCTCTGGGTTGTTGGATAGGTATGGAACTTCCCGGCGTGGCTTGAGTAGTAGGGGAAGTGGGAAAATTCAGTGCCTTGTACCCAAAAGGGAGTGATGATGTAGGTCTTGGTGGTACGGGTGTGCCAATAGCAGATTGGCTAACCACCGCATTGCTAGCGGGAATAGTCGAAACGTGAGGGACCATTGTAGAATGAGTCATCTGGAGAGGAAAAGTAGACCTTGGGCCAATGGGTGATGTGTTCAGACCAACGGGCGGTGTGGCCATAAAGATGGTAGTGCCAGTAAAATGTTCTAAAGGTACGATGTAGGAGATGGGTGCATCAGCACCTACCCCCACTCCATAAAGGTCCCAAACCATGCGCGGTGGACTTCGAACAATGTCTGTGGTCCAAAAAGGGTCATCAGCTAAAGGGTTTTGATGAGACCCAGATGGAATGTCAGAAGGATTGATGACGACAAATTCACCAGCTGAATTCAGTTGGAGGACACGACGTTCATATCCCTCCGGAATGCGAAAAGCTTCTGGAGACTCTGAAACAATTTGAAAAATCTCCAGAGGAGTGGGAACTTCTTCTTGGGAAGTTGTGGTACCTTGAACCTCGCTCTATTGAGGATATTCCTCGGTAGAATGGGGGGGTAAAGGGGTGTTCCCTTCCATATTTTCTGGAGGAAGTCCCTGTAGCCTCTACGAACTGCGTGGAGGGTCGATGTTGGCGAAAAAGAGTCGGTGAAAGAGATCTATGGCCAACTACCAGAAAGAAACAACATACTCTAATAAAATCTAAGAATCACAACCAGGCAAACAGGACCTTCTCAAAACCCAAGGTAGGCATACCTATGCTTGGTTGATCAAGACTTGCAAGATATGGCCACCATAAAATACACTGTGGATCCATAATTGTATTGATGAAAAGGTATAGCCACCGGGAATACAACATGGATCTATACTTTGATGACCTGGACTGATTGTAGCCACGAAAAATACATAGTGGATCTATGAGGTGACAAGACATAGCCACGACCAATACAGAGTGGATCTATGTAACAATGTATGCATCATTTTGTCCAAGAGAAACTCCTTCGCAACCTGGGAAAAGTATATATCAAAGTGATGACTCAACCCAGGGTCTTCTTACCGATCCCAATGTGGTACGATTCTAACCATGTGAATAGATGCAAGATACCAGATATATAAAATATGCAGAACATAAATGAAATGATAGAAATGACAGAATAACAGTGAAATATCCAACATAATATTCACAATACACAGAAACGATATACGAAATAGCAACAGAAATAGCACTTTGAATCAGTTAGCAATGTTCACAGGCCTCTTCGAGGGGGCAACCTCCAGTCGAGAAGTGCTCTATTACAATAATATCCAAGCTAGGGTTCTCATACCCTTGACTCCTATTTATACTAAAAAGAAGCATCTAGAGGAAGATCCTTCTAGAAGCGGAAGCTTCTAT
>JZKD02S1675320.1:328633-349492 GCA_000966675.3 Picea glauca
CTGAAGTATCCATGTGATTGGGTCCTTGTCATCAAACTTCCTCATATCGATCTTAGGAACGTGGTTGGTCTTCAACCCAAAGTTGGAGTTTCTCCATTATTGATTCACCTTCCTTGTGTCCTCATCACGGATTTCATGGGATGCATTTTCACTTTCAGGTGTCTTCTCTGTCACGAAATTTTTCAATACTTCCATGATCTCCTCTTTTAAACCATCCATCTTAGTATTTATTGCCTCCAACTTAGCTTCCATCTCTTGTAGTTCATCGTTTGTTACTATCTTCTTTTGTAAATAATTTATGTCCCTACTCATTTCTTCACCTTCATCAAGAGTCCAAGTAGGATTTTCTGGAGGATTATTTGGTGTAGAAGTTCCCTTTTTGGGTGGCATGTTGGCTAAGTATCACTTTTGAACCTTGATTTTGGGGTGGTTCTACTAGACAATCTTTCTTCTATTGTATCTCCCAAGTTTCGGCCCTTATGGGTATGAAACTTTCTTTTATGCAGTTCTCTGATATTTCTTCTCTGCAATGCCACAAGTCTGATCAAAATTGGATGGGCCAAGTGGAATTTATGGTAACTTCCCCACAACTTGCTGATTTTTGGCCTTTCCAGGAGATATCACTTGTATAGTGTGCCCCGCACAAAATAATTGATATGAAATTCTGAAAATCGTACCCGAAATACTAGAGACTGTCCACTATCCAATGAAACCAATCTCACTCAATTTGGATACTCTAGGAAGAAGTTATGATTGTTTTACCTGGAACACCTTCTTTATACTAGTCAATAGGACTAGTCAAATACCCTATCTTCCACAGGGTGTATCTATAAATTTAAGATGACCCAAAATATAAACTCTTTACCACAGATACCTTACTATTTTTTGTGAATATCCCCCATATTTTAGGGTCTGAAACATTACAGAAAAATTGTTATAGCAAAAATTCTGCAATGACTCAGTTCAAGATGATTCCATAACCCTATCTTGCACAGGCTGTATCTCAGAAAGTATAAGGCCTCATGAGCTTAAATTTTAACACAACATACCTTGATCCGTCTACTAAATATCCTCCAAGCCGTTTCTTTTGAAACGTTGTATAAAAAAATTTATAGCAAAAATTCCATGGTGTCTCAGATGTAGCATCGAAACCCCAAGACCTTGAGCTCTGATACCATATGTTAAGAACCAAATATCAATATAGCATAGAAAAACCTCAGAATAAGTACTTAATGCCTTGAAAAAGAGATAATTGCAGATAATAATCCTCTTCAAGGGGGAAACCTCCTTTTACCCCATATAAATGTTCAAGTACAAGATGAATCCAAATGAAAATGTCTCCTTGGTATATATAGGAGACTAGGAGGTATAATTACAACTAATGGAATAAATCCGACATAAATAAAATAGCATTACTAATGTAATATGCCCCAATTAAGGGGTAATGAGCCAATATTAGGGCTTAACAAAACCATTTTGTGAAGGAGCATTCAACTGATATAATATGTATGCTTCATGACATTTCTTTTATGGATGATTTACCCAAGTATGATCAGTATGATGATGACTATGTGGTCAAAATTGAATTTGACTGTTCAAATAAACCATAGGAATGTTTTTGGGAAAAGGAATCTTAGTTACAGCAATTCAAATATAACAATTATCATGTGCATATTAATCATGATAGCAATAAGGAAAATGCAGAAAATTCTCAAGTAAGTGAAAAGTTTTTGCCCTTATGTTTCTCGTCAATTCAATATATGAGAGGAATCTATAAGTAGGCAGACCATCAAGTTTTCAACAATAGGAATGGATAATTTTCTGATGAGTCATTTGAGGATGTCATTTGTGATATGGAAGTTGTTCTAGCTATGGAATTGCAGTCGTTAATTTACATAGATTTTCAAACCACAGAAAAAAGAATAGAGCCTGAAACAGATTTTAAGTTAATGCAGCATAATTTTGTACCATTAATTTTTGGTTCATTTCATTTTTTGAAGAAAAATGTTGCTCGTATCTCAAAAGAAAGGACTGGTGAACACAGAGAAAATTATGAAGTTTCATTGGAACCAATGTAGCAGTCTTCTCAGTTTTTCCAGGATCCAATAGTTGATGTTTTGGATGATCTGTGTAGTCAAATTCATGTTCCATATGCTAGCTATAAGATTAAAATCAATTATGACATAGACTTAATTAGGCAACCGGCTTCATGGTCTTGTTCATCAGGAGTCTCATTACAAATCTGTTCTGAAAATTTGCAGTTAAATCAGAAGTTGTATGATGATATCGATAGCATATGTGCAATACCCAATTATGAACTTGAATTTTCTGAATACTTTGAGCACCAAGAAATAGGTCATATTTATCATGATCCCATATCTATCTATATGGAGGAGTTTTTCACTTCAGAATTCCAATCGATTTCCAATGCCTCTTTTGTTTTTTGTGGTTCCAAATCTCTCTATTATGAAGATCAAACTGACAATCAGTTTCTAGTGCCCTTACAAGCTCTAGTTCTGAGTTTTGTTAAAAACAATGAAAGAGCTGAGGTATTGGATCAAATGTTGGATTGGCTTCATTTGCATTTTTCCATTACCTAATTGAGTAGTAATTTCAGCATATTAGGGTAGGAGTGTGTGAATAAGCTTAGCTTGGCGAGCATTCCTTTCAGCAATTTTTCAATTTGATTTTCAGTTTTAGAGTACAGTTCGGATTTTAGAGTGAATTTGATTCAGTTAAGGTTTGGAGCAGATTATCAAATGAGTTTCAGTCACAGAGGTTTCATGACAGAAAATATTGCAGGCTTGGGATCATGCTACTTAGTCTACGATGTTCTTGGCACCTCACAGGGAGGATTCCATCCCCATTTGGAGCCACTGTTAGAGTCCTATATTTCATAGGATCAGATGGTGATTGAAATTTCTTCCTTCAATGATTTTATGATTAGAAATAGTATTTCATTCTGAAAATAATTTCCAAAAAGAAAAAGAAAGGAGAAAATAGGTAGGGTCTGCACAGTTAAATTGCACCCTAGGTTGATGAAAATAAACATTAGATTATAATATAAAGTCTCAAAACAAAAATATTTTTCTTATGTTTCATTGGCACATGTGTTTACCCAAAGTCAGAAGGTGACATGATAGTTTGTCACATAGCACTTAATCCTCATGCTAATCTCATCGGTGGCATCCATCTTGTTTCAGATCGACGATCCTCATCCTTTTTCAAACCCCCTCAAAATTTCTACCTTTAACGGTGGGGGGGGCTATAAAAAGTTGTTTTTCCCCCACCTACATGGCGCCTCCTCGTTATTTCGGAACCCCCCCTCCTAATACTACTTACCGCCTACCCCCCCAAAAAAATCTTCCTAAACCACCACCCGATACCACCATTTCCCCGTCAACACTCCTCTTCTCCCTACTCAACACATGCCCTCCACTCACCCTACCACTTACAACTCCCGCCTGTTCATACCCCTCACCTTCTGTATCTACTCCTCCTCTCACCATATGCCACATGTCTTCCACACTTCTGATATCTCTCACCCCTCGCATCTACTTCCCCCCTCTCACTACATGTCACCTTCTCGTCGCTACTTCCCACACCTGTCACTAGTTCATCCTTTTCACAACCAATCATACTTTCCCACATGACTGTTAACCAACAACTATCCCATAACGAGCCTGTGTTGAGCTAATATCTCATCACCATCGCCCACCTTCAACTGCAATATTTTCTCCTGGTGAAGTTATTCGAAGGGATGGATGGTAAAGAGACATAATTGACAGGGAAGTAAGCAGATCGCGTGGAGATATTTGCAGCAAAATACTAGCAGGCGATAACAAATTCCAGATTTAAATGTCGAATAATTTTGCAAGAAATCATTATATAGAGGTGACATATGTACCATCTAATGCACAAAATAGCCTCAGTAGCTTGAGATTTACTGAAAAAACCTACCTTGATTTTGTGGCAAAAATTCTTTTGATTTTCTATTTTTGTAACAATTAGTTTAGATTTTCTTAAAATAAATCATGCTCATTTATGACAGGATCCTTTGTAAAAAACTAATAAATACTTCCCATTTCGAAGTATTTTGGGTTGGGACTTGTTCATAGGATAGGATAAATATTGTAAGGCAGCCCACAGAAATACCATTGATCTTATTTTCAGTTTATACAGTGCAACATTGCAGGATTCTTGTGTCAGAGTGTTGGTGATGTCTTTCTCTCTTTGTCAAATGTTTTATTATGCTCTGTAATAATTTCATGTATTTCCAATTCCAATCATTAAAAGAAAGTCAAAAGAACAGAATTTATGTTATATACTCTATCTTTGGTTTTTTAATAATCTGTATGTTTTCATTTGAAACTGAGTGAAGGAATTCTTAATTTCTCCTCTACTTAGTGGGCTTTCTCTTATTTTCCCTCTTATTCATTTCATTTAATCTAAATAGATCCAAAATTTTTACTACCCTACCCTGTAACATTTGTTGGACAACTGAGAGGGGGGGGTGAATCAGTTGTTACCGTGCTTAAACAATTATTCTTCTTTTAAACTCTTTGCTGAGACACTAAATGATGATCACAATAAAGCAGGGAAGTAAACAATGGCACATTCAGCGTCAGTCACACATATATGAGAAACACAGAGACAGATATTTCCCGAGGAAACCCATACAAGGTAAAAAACTCTTTTTCTTTATATGATAAGTAATGGTTACAAACTTTACAGTATCATACATATGAGCACCAACTCATAATGAGGTTACAACCTCAATTTTGCAAGATGCAACTTGCTGAGAGCACCAACTCTCTGTTTTCTCTAGCACCCACTAGAAGGAAGCACCAACTCCCTGGTTTCCCTAGCACCAACTAGAAAGAAGCACCAACTCCCTAAGTGTTTCCAGCACCAACTGGATGGAAGCACCAACTTCCAATCATACAGGCACCAACCTGTATAATAGAGAACAAGAGTTCTCCCTTGCACCACCCTGCCACCCTGGTTTCTCTGGCTGCAACCAGATGGAAGCTACAACTCCCTGTGTTCAAGCACCCACTTGAACCTCTGAGGACAACAGTCCTCCCGAGCACCTCCCAACCTCCCTAAAATATAAAACTTTGTTGCAGAAATTTATTACAGTGATATGGTGTTCAACGATGGCTTACCAGTCTTATCACTATTCTACTGCATTTTGTTGCTCTGTCTGCCTCATTGTCTTTCTTCTCACATCACTTGCGTTGTCTGGTCTTCTACTTTTTATGCTCTGTGTGCCATCTCCATTCTCTACACAGTTCCTCTTCTATGTTATTCAGCTGTTGCACTCTCCTCCTTCTTCACACCTGAATCACCTTTACCAACAACAATCACAACAACCTCCAAAAGCAACAGCAACACCATCTCTTCTATGTACCGTGTATTTATAGCTTATGTGCACCTTGTGCATGCAGTGTTCACAATGCCTCTACATGTTGACTCTGCACCGTTATCCTCCACCTCTCGAGTGCTATGTCTGATTATCATCGTGACTCTTCAACTTCTCTGGCAATTTTCCCATGCGTTCAGCATCACTGGATGTTATGTTGAGATTCCTCAGCCTCTCTGGCAGTTGAGACTCTTCGTTTTCTCTCTGACAGTCGAGCTCACCTTCTCTATTTTAGTTACAGGCTTCCACGCTCATCCATCTATCAATCCCTTCTAAGAATAGTCTTTCTTCACTTAGACGAAGCTTGGAGCTCTTCATCTCCTCTGGTGATCACACAGGGGTCTCTTCAAATTCTCTAATGGACGCCATCAATGGTTTCTGGTAGTTTCACTGTGTCGTGCATCAGTAGCCCTTCGATCAACACTTGATCTAACGGTTCAAATTACATTGCGATTTCCCCTATCGCGATATCGGAATTCTTGTTGCATTGTGTTCTTTTCCTTTTTAATTCATGATCCCCAAAACTTCGATATGGAGCTTATCTGGACTGACTCCTTCTCTTCCCGTGACCAAGGGTTGTGACCACAGCCTTATGAATAAGGCACTTTCGCGATTTCGCATATCGCAAATTCTGCTTTGTTTCTTTTGTCTCTCCATATTGCGATTCACGAAACTCCGACACGGAGTTGAACCAACGGTCCAGATATGAACTTGATTTAATGGCTGTGATTGAATTGCCATATTGCATATCGCAAAATCGGCATTCCTGATGTCAAGTGTTTTTTTCACTTCAAAGTTTCGATCCCTGATGCCTCTCCATTGACTAGAATCAACGGTTCAGATTCAACCTTAATCTGACGGCTCAGATTACATCGGGATTTCACATATCGCGAAATCGGCACTCTTGATGTCACGTGACTTTGTCACTTCAAATTTCTGATCCCCGATGCCTCTCCATTGACTGGAATCAACAGTTCAGATTCAACCTTAATCTGACAGCTCAGATTACATCACGATTTCACATATCGCGAAATCGACACTCCTAATGTCAAGTGACTTTGTCACTTCAAAGTTCCGATCCCCGATGCCTCTCCATTGACTGGAATCAACGATTCAGATCTCATTCTCGGTTCAATGGTTGCGATTGCATCATGATATCGCATATCGTGAAATCGGCATTCTTGTTGTCAATGTTCTTTGACAACTTCAACTCACGATCCTCGAAACCCCGACAGGGAGTCGGATCAACGGTCCACATAACCCCTTGGGATGGACAGTCCTCCTGCTTTTGGGATTTTGTGAGCCCATTTTCTTCTTGCACTTTAAACACTGTGCAGGTTTTCCCCGATCCAACGGTGGTCGGATCCTTCACTCAGATCTGATGGCTGAGATCTATCCTGCTCTTCAGCGCACGCTCTTCTTGTTTTTATTTAGATCTGACGGCCCTCATGCTATCGGGAATTTTGGATGGGATCCAACGATCAGCAACGCTTCTCCTCCAAGCTTACACATCCTTCTTACTTGGAATAATTTCAACTCTGTGCTAATTCCTCCTGAGCCTACGTTGTTCCTGTTTGTCCAACGATGCACATTCTGATTCTGCCATCTTCACTATTGTACTTTCCATCAATGACAAGCATACACTACCTATTAAGTATTTGCCAACAACATTAGCATGTTAATATTGTATTTGATTAATTCAGAACTGTGACTCCATTTCCCAATGGCCTTCCCTTGTTGTTCCAACCAAACAATTTAAAAACCAAACCCTGTACTATCATAACTAGCCTAAAATTTCCAACAAACAAAGCTAAATCTTATAGAGAGATCCCTCTCTAGGTCTAGGAGGGATATATCCTAGACTCCAAAGTAGTTTTTTAGTTACCTCTGTCAACATCTTCCTCGGCCTGATAAATTACAGAGTGATAACACCTAGCACCACCCTACCACCCAAAATGTAGGAACTAACCTGTCATACACAAAGTATCAAGAATAACATTGTCAATTTAAACTGATACAAAATATGCAAGCAACCCATGTTCCTTTCCTTAGTATGCAATGAGCAAACCCAGCCTCTTAACCTCCAACTGAAACTTCATTTTTCATGACATAACCTAGTTATTATATCAGTCATATGTATTATTTACTATGAAAAACATACTGAATTTATGTACACTTATTGAGCAATATAAATCAATTATGCAAGAAGACTTCAATATGTACCAATATTGTACCAACATGTACCAATATTGTATCAATCTGAATCAATATTGTATCATCTCTATCAAAATAAGTTCATATTGCATTCAACTTATCAATATTACATCTATATTAATCAACAAGTTAAACTCTGCAATTCTTTGTTTTCAAATCAGTAAATATTTGTTCATCCTCTCTCTTCAATATACATACACAGTCAGCAAAAATGTAATGAATCTCTTTAAGCATAATCAAATAGATGTATATACCTCTTCATTACTTATCTTTGAATGTTCACAGAAAGTTGCATATTTGTCTCTGTAGTATACAGATGCACCTCACCAAAGTTTCTATATCGCCATCAACCATTGCACAGTATATACAACCCAAAAAAAGCCTTTCTCAAAGTATTTTACAAATTATGTAATCGAAAGCAATTTGTTATAGCAAAAAAACTGAACGACTTTGGCAACTGAATTGATTTGGTAGCATGATTTAGCAAACCCTAGTAACTGATATATGTGTTAGCTATGATTCCATTTTTCGTTTCTACTAATCATTTTTGCGCTTCCTCTAACCATTTTAGCATTTTCACTAAATCAACACGGTCAGACAACACTTCTTTGGTGGAATCACTAGATAGATCAGACGGTTGTGATGTATTTCTCATAATTCAAGGGGTGGCCCAAATATCAAAAATATGTGATGAAAAAATCCCATTCAAATCCACCTTTGTGTGTTTCGAGTCCACCATTAATCCTCATCCAATGATCAAAATTGATTTCGGTGTTGAGAATTTGTGACATCATCGCAACCAACCATTTCTCCTACTGAAATCACCTTGACCGTTGATTCTCTTACGCTTCATCTCACTCGTCGATCATCAACCTGCCAAACTTAGTGCTAGCTTAGGCAACCTAGCTTATAAATAAAACAGTTTAGTAACACAGCTTATAATCATGAGAACTATAGTTATGCACGATATCTATGTTTGGTTCTTTCTTGCTACTTCGACATTATTTTTCCATCAATGTCAATCGTGACAACTGTCAATAAACAACACCTGCACCTTGACATCCATCAATAACAACATCAAGCAATGACAAGTTATTCTAACAATCTCCCCCTTTTTCATTGATGACAACCCACCAGATCTGAACATACAATGAATTGTAAGAATTATGAAGAAACAAACTTTTTTCTTTTCTCTCCCCCTTTGATATCAATGGAAAAGTGGAGAGGACTCCCTTTTCATTTTGCTTGTTTCTGATATTTGACAAATCCCCATATCTGCATGACTCATCTTCTATACAACTCCTTAAGCAAATCATAACATGTCGCAATGCTCTACTGTTCATGCATCTTGCTGCATGTCCTTTTCTTTGAGAAGACACTCCCCCTAACATAATAATCCATTTTATTGTAAAAATGATCTCACGCCCAACTTCTGGTGCAAGTACTCAAACTGTGCTTTTTCTAGAGGTTTAGTAAATATATTAGCAATTTGTTCTATGGATGGAACAAATCTCAATTGGACAGCTTTGTTAGCTACTTTATCTCTTAAAAAGTGATACTTTACTGGTATGTGTTTTTGTTTTTTATTGGAAAAGATGATTCTTTGATACACTGATTGTACTAGTATTATCACAGTGAATGGGAATTGGTTCATCATATTTTACCTCCAAGTATTCAAGAGTTTGTGTCATCCATAAAACTTGAGTACAATAGGTGGAAGTTGAAATATACTTTGCTTCTGTGGTAGATAAATAAATGGAACCTTATTTTTTACTTTTCCAGGCTAAAAGAGTCTCTCAAAAAGAATGCACTCCCACTTGTTTTCTTTCTATCATCCAAGAAATTAACCCATTCTGCATCTGAATAAGTTATTAATTGAAAATTATGATTCCTTGGATACCAAAGACCATAGTTCACTGTGTCGTTCGGATATTTAAATATACGTTTGATATCCAACAAATGGCTTTGTTTTGGATCATATCGATACCTTCCTAGCATACCAACAGCTTGCATTATAACTAGTTTGGAGGCTGTGATGTACAACAAGTTTCCTATTATAGACCCGTATGATTTTTTATCAACTTCTAGTGATGAATCATCCTTGCTTAGATTGCATCCTACAACCATAGGTGTGCTTACAGGAGAAGAATCTTCCATCTTAAACTTTTTCAACATTTATTTTAAATATGTTTCTTGTGAAATAAACATACCTTCAGTTTTCTGAATTACTTGTAGACCAAAAAAAAATGATAGTTCCCCTATCATTGACATTTCAAAATATGATTGCATTGCATTGGAAAACCATTGAACTGATGAAGCATTACTACTTCTAAATATTATCTCATCAACATACACCAGAACAACTAGTAAAGCATCACCTTCTGATTTGATATACAAATTATTGGCAATTGTTCCATTCTTGAAATCTTGATTTTGAAGATGCTTATCCAGTCGATGATACCATGCATGTGGTGCTTGTTTTAATCCATATAATAATTTCTTCAACTTGCAAACATAATTAGGATCTTCTGACAGTTGAAATCCCCCAGATTGTTCAATATATACTTCCTCTTCTAGGTCTCCATTAAGAAAAGTAGAATTGACATCCATTTGGTATACTTTGAAATTCTTGTGACAGGCATATGCTAGAAACATCCTGATAGCTTCTAACCTTGCCACGGGTGCAAAATTTTCATCAAAATCTAGCCCCTCTACATGTGCATATCCATTGCAGACCAACCTTGCCTTATTCATCACAATATGTCCTTGTTCATTCAACTTATTCTTGAATACCCATTTGGATCCTATGACATTTTTATTTTCTAGTCTTGGAACTAGTTTCCATGTGTTAATCTTTTCAATATAATCAAGTTCTTCATTCATTGCTTTTATCCAACTATCATCTTCACTAGCCTCAATAAAACTCTTGGGTTCAATCATAGAGATTAAAGAAATTTGAGATTGCTCTGATGTTTTGATAAGCTTTCTTCTTGTTTGAACTCCTTCATTCTTATCACCAAGAATTTGATTTTCAATGTGATTCTTTTGAACACTTATGGAAGGGGGGTTTGGTTCTTTTTTTTTTCTAGTCCTGCTTGCTTGCTTGAATCTTCTTGATATTCCTCACATTCTTCATTGATTTTCGATTATTTGAAGTATTGTTCTTCAACTTCATTCATGTCTCCATCATTTGTATCAATACTCCTTATCTGCCTACTTTGGAAGTGAAGTTCTTCATCGACACAAATATCAATACAATCTATCAATTTATGCATCATTTTATTAAACCACATGTATCCTTTAATGTTTGTAGCATTTCCTAAAAAAAATCCTTCATCGGCCCTATCATCAAATTTTCCCAAATGTTCATCATTGTTCTTAATATAGCATTTATTCCCAAACACCTTGAAGTGCATGATTGAATCGGGTCATCCATACCAAAGTTCATATAGGGTTTTATCATTGTTAGGCCTTATATGTGATTTATTAAGAATATGTATTGATGTATGAATAGCCTCTACCCAAAATGTCTGAGACACACTCCTTTCATTCATCATTGATCTGGTCATTTGTTGAGATGACCTATTTTGTCTTTTAGCAACTCCATTTTGTTGAGGGGTGCCTGGAATATTCTATTCCATTTTAATTCCATGTTGATCACATAATTCTTTAAAATCTCCTAAAGAAAATTATCCTCCTTTGTCAGAAAGTATAATCTTTACCCACCTACCTCTATGATTTTATGTTAAAGCATTGAATATTTTGAATTTTTCAAACGCCTCAGATTTTTCTCTTAGAAAGGCTACCCATGTTAGTCTGGAATAGTCATCAATAACCAACAAAAAATATCGTTCTCCTCTGGGTTCTTCCTTTCTAGACGGTCCACAAAAATCCATATAAACTAATTGAAATGGCTTTCTTTTTGATGTGAAATTATTTGTTTTAAATTGAGTACGAGTGAATTTTCCCATTGGACAGGTTTGTAGACAGATTTATGTGGCTTGGATATTTTTGGAAGCCTTTAATTGCATTTCTTTTACTGAGTTTGATAATATGATCAAAGTTCAAGTGTCCTAGCCTTCTATGCCATAACCATCTCTCATCATATTTTCTCAAATTACATTCCTCTTTATCTTATTTTAGCACATATACATTATTATCAGTTATAATTCCCCTTGCCACCGTCTTTCCTGTACTCACTAATTTTATTTTATAATCCTTAGCAGTGAAAGTAACTTCACATCCTCTGTCACAAACTTGACTGACACTTAGAAGGTTGTGTTTCAATGCATCAACAAATAACACATATTGAGTTATTCCCTTGCCATTACTTAAACTCACCAATCATTTTCCTCTGATTTTTCCTGGAGCATCATTTCCAAATGTCACACTTCCTTATTTGTTTTCACTCAGAGATAGAAATTTACTTTTATCACCCGTCATGTGTTTGGAACATCCACTGTCAATATACCAAGGATCCTTTTGGTTTTTAGCATAGAGCACTAACCCACACTTATTATTCTATTTGTTCCTCCATACTTTAACATTTTCAAATGTCTAATTCTTTTGTGGTTGTGAAGTGTAATATTTTAGTCTACAATATGATGCTTTGTGTCCAAAATTATAACAATATGATTCATTGTACAGAAGAGAAAACAGATTGGAATGTTTATCATAAGTTCTCCTTTCATTTGTTGATTGTTTTGTTCTCTGGTGGGACAGTCAGTTGTTCTTTTTTGTTCTCAATTGCATGTTTTTAAAATTAAATTTACAATTTACAGCTTTATGACCAAAATTTGAACAGCAAAAACAATATCCATAGAAAAAAAATTGGTACCTGGATATCGACTGTCTTCGTAAAAATGATAGACTAAACCTTTTCTCTCTTTTTCCTTAAGCAAGAGTCGATTGGTATTTAATATCTCTATTCTTGATTTTATTATCATATTCTTCTTCACATTTACTTGGACGCTGAGAATGATTGGCCTTTTCTACAGATTTGTCATTGTTGCAGCTTACAGGCTCGACATTACTGTTATTTGTGTCTACTGCAATGAACTTTATATGATCTCTTTTTTTAGATATGTTGTTGCTTTAACTTCCTTCATAACCTAGACCATTCTTTATGAAATAAGACCTTTGATTATTCAAAATTTTGTTGAGATCTTGTTATGCTTTAATGCTTGTCAAATTTTGATGGTACAATGCTTGAAATTTCTCTAGTTATTTTCTGACAGAAACAACTTCTTCCTCTAAATTTTCAAATGCCATTTTATTTTCAGCCAATTGTAGTTTGAGAATGTCTTCTATTTTCTTTTCTTCTTCTAACTCAACCTTTAGAAGAGAAAAATCATCATTAGGTTCATTACAACCTTTTTCATATTTAACTAGCAATTCCTTTTGTTTTCTTTTCTTCTGTCTAAATATGCCAATTTCTTCCAAAGCACAGATGAGCTCTCCTTCCAAGTTTACTACAGCCTCTTCTTCACTCATCTCACTTCCTGTATATTTTTCATATAGATCCTATAGAGCCATGACCATGTAATAACCTGAGTTATCATCATTAGAGGACTCATTGTCTACATCTTCTGAAGAACCACTATTATCATTTATACACAAGCTTTTCTTTTTAGATGTCTTCTCTTTATTGAACTTCTTGTATTTGGTCTTTTCTTCATTATCTGGTTCATGGTCCTTCTTTTTGTGTGGGAACTTGGATGAAAAATGACCAACCTTGCCATAGTTAAAACATTTAAATGGCAGTTTACCTTTATATTTTCTTGTTCCTTTCTTCAACCTTCTTACAAATTTTTCCTCAATTTCATCTGTGTCAGAATTTGAACCTTTTTCATCCTTTGCTTTATATGCCTTGAAATATGCTTCTCTTGTAGTGGGTTTGTCTTTAATCATTCTCATTTCATAAGATGTTAGGGTTCCAATAAGATGGTCCATGGTTAGTTTTTTAAGATCATCTAACTCTTCTATAGTTGAGACTTAAGAGTTAAATCTGTCAGGGAGTGATCTTAATATTTTTTGAACCAAGAATGTATCATCTATAGTTTCATGAAGACCTTTCATAATATTTACAAGTTATTCAACCCCTAAGAAACATTTTCTTATAGTTTCATCATCATTCATCTTTAACTGTTCAAATTACAATCTGTGAACTTGAAGTTTATCATCTTTCACTTTTTCATCACCTTCATAATTGTTTATCAACTTTTCACACCTATGTTTGGCAAGTGTGCAGTGCATGACCTTTACAAATTCAACTTCTACAAGTCCACCGAGAATAGCATTCATTGCCTTTGCATTAAAGGTAAACTCCAACTTGTCATATTTGGTGGCCAAGACAATTGACTTCACATACCCAGTTTCAACAACATCCCAAACATTTGCACCTAAGGACATTAGATAATTCCTCATTCTTATTTTCCAAAAGGAAAATTTTGTTCCATCAAACAGAGGATCTTTATTGGTCGAACTTCCTTCTTGAATAGCCATGTTTAAGCTTATGGATCTAAATTCCAATAAAGGAACTCGTTATGATACCAATTGTTCAAATGAATCAAGAAACTGAGAGGGGGGGGATGAATCAATTTCTTTAAGCTTAAACCATCAAAAAAAATTAGTCAAGACTGTCAAATGTTTGTTATTGAACTAGATTTTCAATAGATAGCAAATGAGAAATCATACAAAAAAAATCACATATAAAATATACACAGAGAAACATATTTTATGAGGAAACCCATAAAGGGATAAAACCTCTTTTTCTTAGGATGTCAAGCAAGCTTCAACTTTTGTACATCACGGTTATTGAGAACCAACTCAATCAGTTTTTCTAGCACCTGCTAGATGGAAACAACAATTCCCTCAAGTACAAGCACCTACTTGCACAAAGAAGACAACAATCTTCTTTTTCTAGCACCTAGATGAGAGCACCAACTCACATGTGCACAAGCACCAACTTGCTCAATGAAGACTTCAATCTTCCCTAGCACCACCCTACCACCCAAAATGTAGGCATTAACCTGTCATACACAAACTGTCAAGAATAACATTGTCAATTTAAACTCGTACAAAATCTGCAAGAAAACCCTCTTGCTTTCCTTGGTATGCAATGAGAAAACCCAGTCTCTTAACCTCCAACTAAAACTTCATTTTTCATGACATAACCCAATTATTATATCAGTCATTTGTATTTCCTACTATGACAAACATATTGAATTTGTGTACACTTACTAAGCAATATAAATCAATTCTGCAAGAAGACTTCAATCTGTACCAATCTCGTACTAACACGTACCAATCTTGTATCAATATGAATCAATATTGTATCAGATCTATTAAAATAAGTTCATAATGCATTCAACTTATCAATATTATTTATGTATTAATCAACAAGTTAAACTATGCAATTCTTTGTTTTCAAATCAGTAAATATTTTATCATCCTCTCTCTTCAATATACATACACGGTCAACAAAATGTAATGAATCTCTTTTAGCATAATCGAATAGATGTGTATACATATTCATTACTTATCTTCGAATGTTAACAGAAAGTTCCATCTTTGTCTTTGGAGTATACAGATGTGCCTCACCAAAATTTCTATATCCCCATCAACCATTGCACAATATATACAACCCCAAAAAAACTCTCTCAAAGTATTTTACAAATTATATAATCGAAAGCAATTCGTTATAGCAACAAAACTAAAACAACTTTGGAAATTGAATAAATTTGGTAGCATGATTTAGAAAACCCCCAGCAACCGATATATGTGTTATATATGATTCCATTTTTTATTTCCACTAATCATTTTTGCGCTTCCTCTAACCAGTTTGGTGTTCTCACTAAATCAACACATTCAAACAACACTTCTTTGGTGGAAATCACTGGATAGATTGGATAACTGTGATGTATTTCTCATGATTCAAGGGGTGGCCCGAATCTCAAAAATATGTGATGTGAATGCATTCAAATCCACCTTTGTGTGTTTCAAGTCCTTCATTAATCCTCATCCAATGATCAAAATTGATTTCAGTGTTTAGAATGTGTGACATCATCGTAACCAACCATTTCGCCTAGCAAAATCACCTCGACTATTGATTCTCTTGCACTTCATCTCACTCATTGATCATCAACCTACCAAACTTAGCGATAGCTTAGGAAACCTAGTTTATAAATAAAACAATTTGGTAACACAACTTATAGTCATGAGAACTATAGATATGCTTGTTATCTCTGCTTCGTTCTTGCCTTCTACTTCGTCATTATTTTCCCATCAATGACAATTGTGACAACTGTCAATAAAAAACACCTGGACCTTGACATCCATCAATAACAACATCAGGAAATGATAATTTATTCTAACATTAAGACATTTCCAGTAGGCTAAGGACATGACACAGGTTGATGCTCCTTCATCCAATATAGTGCGATGAACGTGTTGATTGTGAACAACAACGTCGATTTGAAATGCAAGTTGGTGAGAGAGCCTTGATTTATAATTCTCCAGGTTAAAAGTGATATTATTGGATGACTCGGGATCTATAGCTCCAATGGCCACCAAGAGAATCCTACACTGACTAGGGTAGTTTTTCATAACTTCGAGAGCCGACATTGCACAAGGTGCTTGAGCCAAATTTTCAACAATGTTGTAGTTCTGAGCAACACGAGAATTGGGATTAAAGGTCGACTTTCAAATAGTACTCTTGGGTGGACGTAATATAGAGTCAAAGTTTGCTTTATCTATCTAGAGAGGTCCATACATAGGGGTAACATAAATGGAAGGTGTATCAATCACGGTTCCATTAGTTACACTCTCTTTACCTATTTTTCCTAGAGGTGTGTCATATGTCATAGTCCTAGTGGTCAAATCTACACCGTTAAACATGTAAATATGTGCACTTGAGGAAGCATCCTCATTAGGAGGATGACCTGGATTTCCTCCTTGGGGAGGTGCAGGATTTTGCACAACCATTGATTGTTGTTGTGGAAAAGGATGTGTCAAAACAACGTGTTGGGAATTTCCTTTGAGGAATTTTGATACTTCCTCTCGATGAGGACAGTATCTTGTGTACTGATTTTCAACACTTATGAGATAGGGAAATTTTGGTTTTCACTGTTGTTTATTTTCAACAATAGGTGGTTGTGTTTGTGTTTTTGTATTTTCTATTTGATTATTATTTTTCTTTGATTTATTCTTACTCTTCTTTTCCCCCCTGGATTGTGGTGGTGAAGTAGATTGAACTGCATTTACTTCATAAACTTTAGTTGGGGCAGAATTTGATGAGACAGAAGTCTGAACCATAGTCGGGGTAGATATTGAATGATTTGTAGTCCCAATCGACTGTGAGGTAGGTTTAGTTTTGATAGAACCGATAACGTTGTCAACATGAGCGATAGATGTTGTTTTGGATGGATTGGTTGACGTACGGGGAGAATTTAGGATCAATTTTTATAAACTACCAGACTAGGAATAAACCAAATCCAGATATTGAGCATGAGCTATAGCTTCTTCTTCTGTAGCTACACTTCCCATTGCCACATCATGATAAATAGGTGGTAACATAGATTTTGTGAACCATTTTGCCAACAACTAGTCGAGGATGGTAGCTTTGATCAACCATCGATGTCGTATCCACTCATGGATATGATCGGGAATATGTACAGATTTTGTCTAACAAAGGGAGGTCCAAAGTTTTTTTCCAGTCTCATATCTAATTGGTAGTTGAAAATGGGTGAGGAAAGTCATTGCAAGTGAATTAAAGTCCTACAAAGATCCACATTGTAATTCAATGTACCATTTTGTCGCAGAACTCATAAGAGTACGTTGGAAAAGATGCAAACAAATAGAGTCATCCATCAATGATTTTGATGAAGACCAGAGATGGAATGTCATCACATGGTTATTTGTATCTTCTTCAGGTTTACCATCAAATTTTGGGATGTCGGATGGTAACTTGGCGGGAATTACTGGCCAGAAAGGAGAATGCACTATGGGATTTTTTTCAATCTCGACAGGTCTGGAAGATCTAAAGTAGACAGAAATGGTGATTGTTGATTACTTTGAGGATGATAATGGTGAGGCATGGGAACACCAGTAGGACCATAAACAGGTTGTTGAGGGAAATTGTATCCAGAAGGTCCTCCCATATATGACTATTGAGGATTTTGGCTAGTAAAAGAGAGATTCATTTGTTGATATACTTGGGTAAAAGATGAGGGGAAACCGAATTGACCCTGAGGAGGGTAACTAGTTGGACCTTGAGGAGGATAACCAGTTAGACCTTGAGGAGGATAACCAATTTGACCTTGAGGAGGATAATCAATTTGACCTTGTGGAGGATAACCAGTTTAACCCTGTGGAGGCAAAGATGATTGAATCTGAGGACCCCAAGTGGGATTTGGGACACATGTGAATGGTTGTCCAAAGTACATTCCAGATGGGTTAGAATTTAAAGTTCCTCCTTGTAGGGTTGGATTAAAATATCCTTCTGGAAGTGGTGAATTAAAAGATCCTCCTTGATATGGTCCCCAGGTTGGTTGCGAGTTTCTAATAAAAAGACTTGGAACTTTCTCCCCTTCCATAGGTTGGGTAACGACTGATACTTTTCCACTAAATGAGGGTTTCCCCCTAGTAGGGACTTGTGCACTAATGGAGGATTCCCCCCCAGCAGGTATTTTTCCCCCAGTCGGGATTTATGGTATGACATGTTTTTGAATTCTAAGATGGGAAGGTGTCCCAATAGTATTCTCTGGTGAAATGAAATTGTTGCTTTAAGAGGCATCGTTGGTGTAACCATCATAGTGCTTTGTAAATGACTAGGAACAACAAGACCTGTATCACTCAATATTTGACCTGAAGTCATAGAAGTGTTATGCGTTGATCCTACAATATGACCAAGGAAATGACTCGATGGTTTTGTACCTGCATTAGTAGTAGCAGGTGTATGTGGAGGGGCATAAAATGGTCGATCCATATTGAATTTTTCATAAAGATCATGGCCCGGTGAAGTTTTCCATATAGGAAAAACATGAGTTTGATTTGGATCTACCATTCCAGTAGTATGGACAGGTGTTTTATATCCTTCACTTGTGTTGAGTTGTTCCAATTCCATATTAACTTATTCGTATGGCCTTGACGGTAATCTGGGATAATATTCAGGAATGATATTCCCTGAATAATCTACTTGGACAAGAAGTGGATCAATAGGGTTGGTCAGTGGTGGGTTTATAGGAGAAACAACACCTTCCTGAACTATTACAATTTCTCCCTTCTGATGTTCAATTAAAGGAGTAGCAACACTCCCAGTGTCAGAATAGTTTTCTTCTTCGACAACTTTTCCACGAAAAGTGTCTTCAGGTGAATTGGGAGGTAAGGGTTTGTAACCTTTTCGAGGAAACCCCTGCATCCTACATGATCAATGAATACCTTTATCATCCACAATACCAATTCTTAAGGAAAACTAGGGAGAATAAATAGCAAGTGCTAAAAAAATCTAAAAAGATGAACAAGAAAACCAATATCTTCTCACAATGAACTTACTAGTTGGTGATGAAATCCAACATCATGGGAACAAAGTGAGAAGGGGCTTGGATTGAGTGGGTGGATCAGTTACGTTGACAACTTGCTTAACGTACTTACACTTTGGTGCAAGTTCCCTCGCGGTTTTATCCATGGGTTAGCCTCCAAGGAGCCTAAGTGAGTTTCACCAACATCTGACCCAAGTACAGCAAAGACTCCCCTTCACTATCACCTCATGTATAAACCCTAAATATTATGGATACTAAGGTTACCAAATCGTAGTCATCCCTTGGGTGGGTAAAGTCGATGGTCAGGTCTGAACATATGTGTAGGATATCAATTTTGAAATTCTTCAAGAGAACTGAAGACAAGTGGATCAGTAAACTCTCAAGGACCCCGAAAGGATTCAGAATTCATGAATCTTCGAGACCAAACAAAAACAATTGATTCTCAGGAAGAACCCCCAATATATGATCATCCATCTACGATTGGTTAAGTCTCAGAGGGGTAATCTCCATTTCTCTCTCGCAAGTGACCTCGTGTTTAACCCCTATGTGAGAGGGGGATCCCAGCTATGCTAATACGAAAATTGGATTTTCTCTCCCTATCGCAAGATTCTATGTGTGTCTTTAATTCTTTGGAGAGTTAACCTCATAGACTATTCCAAAGGTCTAATCCTAGTCTAATGTTGGTGCACAAGCCTTAAAAATAAAATTTGCTAGATCAATTTTAATTAGTATTCGTTTTCATGGTTGTCCGTTACTCAAGGGTGAATGATAGTGAAATTGATGATATTTTTGAGACTCGACTCAAAAAATAAAACAAAATAATGAGATACAATTTTCTTTTCGATGAACTTCGAATTATGGGACAGAAAATAGTTTCTTTCTTTTGTATCACTAACAAACACTCAAAAGAATGTGAAAAATTGTGCAATTTGTTCCCAAAAAGAATCCACACACATTTACTAAATTATCAAAAGAAATCCTTTTCAGTTTCAAAAACCAATGCATACAAAGTTGTTCAAATTTTCTTTGTTTGATTTTAAGATGCAAGATGTGCTTCTAATGCTTCTTTATTTCAATAACAATGAAATAGTTGTTGATTAAAGTTGGTCGTCATTGATGTCAACCCTTGAAGAAAGACCCATAGCACAAAGGTTTGGTAATGGACCCAATAGTGTTTGATGTAAATATGACTCATTATGTTTTTGTCATGGTTGATAAGAAGTAAATATGGATGAACTCCAAAGTGGTCCCCTTATGGTGAAAGCCCTCACGGGAAGACACTTTGTGGAGTAAGAGAACCCATGCTTAATTGTGGAATAATGAGATGAAGGAAAGCGAATTTGTCAGGGAAAATATCCTAGATAGATAGTTCTTGTCATGTAATTTTCAGTGGTATGTGGAATGTCACATAATTCCTCACGGTTAGAGAGTTATGGCCATAAGAAGTTGGAGACCCCAGGTTTGGGTAATGGACCCAAGTTTGTTTGATGGGTAACAGTATGAGTTATGATATATTTTCAGATAATACTATTCTATATGGATAGTACATGTCATTTCATTTCTATTGGTATGTAGAATGTCACATAACTCCTAACGGTTTGAGAGTTATGGCCTTACGAAGTTGGAGGACCCTCATATGTCATCTAGAAGCCCCAAAAGGTCAAAGTAATCAAAGTGGTT